>NNCF01128989.1:174787-186578 GCA_002313205.1 Laupala kohalensis
ATATATTGGACGTTCATTGTAGTAGAGTTGACTAGGATTCTTTGGATACTCCATGATCTCAGAAGTACTAAAAAATATTCCATTTCTATTTATATCTCTACTTATTCAAGAATTCTGAATACGAGGTGGAAAAGACGAAGACGTCTGAGAAACACTCTTCTCACAATCCTCTCTTCATCATAAGTTCTTTCATTTTTCTATTCATTAGAATAATCAGATTTATAATGGAAATCAGTGGAAATGAAATTACGCCATTAGTTTCATTTCGGAAAAGTTCATATAATATTGAATAATTACATTCTCTAACAAATATTTGTTTCTCCAAGTTTACTTGTATTTTATACATCTGTCCCAAGCATGCAGCGTAGTAACAAGGGGCACCGTTCATTGCACTACGACATGAAGTTTAACTCACGTTCAGTATCTGGTTATTGATATGAAACAAAGCCGTGCTTTAAAAGAAGTTACCTTTTATTGTGTGACATAAAAATGTCTTATATGATCATGTTCTAAGAATTTACTATGCATTTACATTCAATAATTTTTAAAATAAAATATAATATAAGACGCGACTCTAAAATCGGTTACTTTCAATAATTTATCTTCCCTTTCCCACATCACCCCTTACTGTGCTACCCCTATAAATTTGTATTTGGACTTAAAGTGTATTATTTGTTTTGTTTCTCTTATTTCGAACATCCAGTGAATGGTGAATAAAATGTACGCAAGCAGAAGGATCTTTCAATTTCATTAGAATAATGTTACATTTTATTCCGAAATATTGTTTAATATTATATTTTCTTGTCGTTATGAATACAATAATTGTAATTGGATTGTGTCATCACCTCATGCCGAAGATCTGACAAGTATAGCAATAAAAATGTCCTGATATTCTGCGTTAAGGGATAGGAAAAATGATGGATCTTCGAAGCCTCAAGTACATTGCGATCATCCTCTTTATTTTGAAGGTAAAATGAACAAAAAAAACGAGGCAAGAGATATTTTTGCCTTAAATTCTAATTATTTCGGGTTTCGTTGCACTCCTGATGTAAAATGAAAAGAGAAAGATCACTATTTCCATGGAATTTCGAAATATCACCCTCTCCCTTTTCATTCACCTCATGATCATGGCAATAATAAATATGTGTAATATAGATGGTATTGGTGACTGTTGGCGTAATTCAAAATGCAATTAACTCGCGTAGTCTCGCCAACCATATGTGGTTGGCGGAACTACGTAAGTTAATGGTATGTATATAATAATTTCTAAATTATAAGAGAGAGATAAGGTATATCGTTTTACTCCCAAGGCGAATGTTAATCGGTAAAAGAATAATGCTAAATTGACAATCTCTCATCTATGAAATTAACATGAATTTTAAATGCGCTCAATTTGCACTTTATTATACACACATTAAATGTTCGTTGAATCATTAAAAATATCTGAAACGTCGTTACAATACGTAACTTGTCAAGGTTTTTTTGCGTGTAAGGCAATATACAATAACATTTCAATGTTTATTTGCCAACGTTTCGATATAATTTATATCATTAGGGATAGTGAAACCTCGCTCCATAGACCTTCAGTAAGGTTTTTCGAGCCCTGATGTTGATATGAATTTATACCGAAACGTTGGCAAGTAAACATTAAAGTGTTATTGTACATTGTTAAAAAGAACCTATCAAATCACGAGGTGGAGTTTAACACTAAAATGAGACAACGTTTTGTTGCACCAGTTCAATATTGAGCAAAAGCATTCTATGAAATTAACATTATAAACCCAACAAATTTTCTTCTTCTTTTTATATTCTTACATTTCTATATTAGTTCTATTCTTAAGTTTCTATATTCTACTCAAATATGCATTTAATATTCTTCATGATGATATCATTTTACGAAATACGAAACACTTTCCTTTTCTCTCGTTTTGTGATCTCCAGCAAAGTCTTCCGTGGGCGATACCCTTCTTCTCCGCTCTGTTGGTCTCTTGCTTGCGGCGACCTTCCCTCTGTTTCAACCCTCTCTCTTTTCGTCGGCAACCAGTGTCGTCGGAATATTGAGAGCACTTCTGAACTTCACTTTTATTGGTTCCTAAGATGTTTCTTCTCTCTATTGTTTTCCCATAACTCAAGTAGAAGTTTTCTCGCATGCATGGATTCATAACCGGATATTCCGTGTTTTTGTAGTCGACTCATGCTTTTGGTTGGCGATGACTAATGAAGTAAGACTATGTTCTATAACGATATGAAAGTTTGCGGATCGATAGACGTGTTTTTCAGGGTGTTCTGTTACCTAGAGTTTATGAACGGATTTAATTGAACGGATAATCTTGTAGTGACTGGTATAAAACTTTTTGTGAAGTTTATTACAAAAAAAAATTCAGTTTATACATGGTTTCTCCAATAATATAACTTCAACGATAAAATTCATATTTTCCGTAATTAGTGACACGACACAAAATGAAACTCACCATTCAGAAAGAGGTTTAGTTGGCTACTTATTCATGTATGACAGGATATATTCATTTTCTTAATTATGAGTATATCTGCACAGAAACATCACACCCTATCCGCCAACCTTGATTACACTAATTCTCGATAAACTAATGTAAGTCGCATAGTTTTTTCATGAAAAAAGCTTGATGGATAAAAATTTAAAATAGCGTACTTGCTCATTTAGGCTATTTCAGATAATTTCACCAGGTTTGATAAAGATATTTACAAATGGCATAGATTTGTATATCGAACAAAAATGTATACAAACATCCAACTATCTCTTTAACTATTATATCCTACGATTTACAGTTCTATTAGTAAAGTTCTATTTTGTTGCGTTGCTTACCCTATCTCTCGTGGGCTGCAATAGTGACACAAGTAAAAAAATCACGTTTTGAGACATGGGTTTAAAGTTTTCATTGCTGTGAAAATGCAAAAAATATGCCTTAATTTATTGAAATAAATATTACCTTCAAACTGGTATCTTCTCTAAAGGGTCAACTATAATTTTGTTTTAATTTTTACAAAAATTCCCACTCTATATTCAACTTTTGAGATAATGTTTTCAAGATTGTCACTATTGCAGCAAAGTTTTCTTTATATTAAATTGAGCTAACTAGGCATAATAAGGTTTCTAGTAACAACAAAAATTACAAATTCGATATTGAACATTATTACAAATTAATTTTACATATCATTATGTAATAGAGAAAATGAAATAAACATTTTTTTAAACTTGAAAAATGTTTCCTGACAGAGTAATACCTATTTCCTACGTTCAATAACGTTTTAACGTTAAATATAAAAACATGGAGTATTTATTATTGAACAACATTAATATTGTGATATAACATCGTACACAAAATACTGAGAACAACAAAATAGTCTCGATGGTTTTAAAGTGAAACGTTTTTTATTTGGATTAAAATTTGAAACAACTATAGAAATTTGAGGGGCACCTTGGTATTACATTGCTGGCGAATAAACTTTATAGACCGTCAAATTTCTTTTAAGATATACGAATAAGGGTTTTTGAATGTTCCTTGCCCGATGGATTGCATATTTGTTCTAGATTTTGAGGATTTGATGTTGATCGTTTTAAAATCTGTTTCTAAGAGGTTTGTAAATCGTGCAGATCTTCTGTCAAAGGTTGAATACTTACTGAGTAGGGTCAGTATTGCAGCAAATATTAAGGACTAGTCATGGAATATATTAGTGACACTTCTGCCATCTTAATATTGAATTATGAGATTGCCGGTATTTATGGTGAAAATAACGTATTTTTTCACATTAAGACATGTACTTAGCTCAAAAATAGTATTGTTTGAGTTGTGCCACTAATGCAACTCATGCCCCAGCGGTGATGCAGGTGGTAGTGTTGTCGTTCATCACCAAGTCATCCCGGACTCGTTTCCCGATTGGGCCACGAAATTTGTAGCTCTTCACATTAATGTCCCAGATCACAAAGCTGTGACTAATGAAAAGCAAACCTTCCTTCCCCTATCCAGCTCCGCCTAGAATTAATAACTCTATTTCTACTAACTCCTCCACGTGGGGGCCAAGTTGTTGGTAAACCCTGCTAACCAGCCCACCTACTAACAATGACCTTCCACCCAACTCCTAACTCCTATCGCTCCATGTAGAGAAGTTCAATAGCACGCTACATTTCCCATTTACAAATACAACAATAAAAATATTTNACATCGAAACTGAATTTTCATTCACGACATTTACTAATTAACTTCGAACGCTTTTACATGTAATAAAGAAGTTTCAGTCGCTAAGTAGTAATCAAATTCCTGGATATGCTACGTTTAGTGGTTTAATCAGCGGATCTATTAAGAAATGTGATGAATTATACTTAATTCAGAACCATGTTTGTAAAAATACTCTAATCTACAGAAATTTTAGACTTCTTAATAAACTAAGCCCATTTTATCTCAAGCAAACTTCCGACACAAATCATTCTACCATGTCAATGCCTATTAATTGAGGAGCTCTACCTTCCATAAGCCCCACAGGCATCTTCGGGACCTTAAAATGGACTTTTTTCGATCTGACTTTATACGAAACGTATCACCCACATTTTCCGTAAAGCAACAAAAACTTTTTAACAGGGGGTTAATTAATAAATAAACTTTATTGTAAAACAAAGTTACAAACTGCGTATGACCACGTGGAGGATAATAAACTAATTTACGCTCCGGAAGCAATTAAGGGACCACCCCATCAACTCCGATCAAGGGCCGTAAGGCAGAGGCGGATTTATCACTTCAACATACTCCTAACGATAAAAATAGNAAGGGCCGTAAGGCAGAGGCGGATTTATCATTTCAACATACTCCTAACGATAAAAATAGTTCGGCACATACTAATGATATTAACATAATACCGACAGATTTGTATTTAATAAAACACAAAAAAGTAATTTCACAAGTACGTAGTATTATCAAACTACAAATCATTCGGAAAGTATTGTTGATAAATCGTAACTATTAAATAACACTAAATTTGTGAATAATTATTTCAATAGATACCGCCCCTAGGCAAGAGCCTAGCCATACTTTATTAAAAAAATCCGCATGTACGCGAAGGAAAACCGGAGGAATCCCCGGGCCAGGATAATTAGCTAGCGATACGTAATAATTGTGAGAGGGTGAAATTATCGTCACAAAAATGTGGTAGGGGTGTAAAAGATTTGTTATTTTACGTAATTTACGAACGACCATTTAGGTTACCCACAAGGAGCATAACTAAGGACGGAAGGGCGAGCAAAGAACACGTTCGCGGAACTTCGTCTCTCGACCACCGACATTTGAGTTGGTCGTCAAATCGGTTGCGTCGTCTTCTCCCCAAACTCTTCCTTCGCGTCCGAGAGCGTGAGGGAGTTGGCGAGAGCGAAGTGGCGGGAGAGAAAAGCTCTCTATTGAGACTCGTGAGGACAGGAGACGCGTGAGACGAAAGACTAGCTAGGTGGAGGAAGAGAACTTTCACGATCTCAGAAATGAAATTACGCTGCCATTTGAGACGTGAGATGGAATAAATGGGGTAGAAAAGGAATGAAAGAAGAAACTGTCGAAAAAGTATTAATGTTGACAAGATACGATGGGTGAGGGTTAATCCACACTGTATCAAGAATACTAGTTTTCTCGAATTTAAATTTTTTTGGTGTATATTGGTACTAATTTGAAGACGTTTGGAGGGGGAAGGTGTTAAGAAAGGTGAGTAGTTATAGGACGTTTTAGTAGTAGAGAAGAAAGCAGCGCGCACTATATGAGCAATGAGTATCCTATCCCCCTATCCATGCATTTCACTGGTCTGTAAAACTCATTGCCATCAGTTCCAAGCTCAAATGTATTTCACTTGAGAAATGATGGTCGTGGACATAATGCATTAATTTTTAATATTATCACCCTTGAATTTTGAGGGGACACCGGTTATTGGGAGGCGGCCATTTTGCATGGACGCGAGATAAGATTCTGTACTTTTCAGCGATTTGCGGTAAACTCTATTACTTTTCTTTTTTTTAAAAATTAAAATAGAATGAACATAATACTAGACAAAATTTCCAGAGCATTATTTAGATTAGTTTATTATAAATAGCTTCAAATTATTTCCAAGTTTAATATTATAAAATCAGAAACGTATTTTGAGATGAAATATTTTATAATAAACATAAATATTTACATTCAGCATTAAGTTTGAACTGAGAGTAAAATGTTTATGAATAAATAATAAATAAACTTTGTTATCAAAAAAGCAGTTACAAACTGCGTATGACTACGTGGAGGATAATAAACTAATTTAATAATAAATACATTTTTGCAGCAACCAATTTATATTTCATTGGTCAACTTCAACCGAGAGTTCCCCGAGAAAGAGGATGATGTGTTGTTCACAAATGAGTGTACACAAATGTAAAAAAAATGAGTTTTGGTGGCGTAGCTGATGACTGCGCACTCTTGCGCGCCATTCACTATGACTCATAGACGCGCGAACGAATACTGAAGCCACGGTAAAAGGTAATTCGCGTAGGATAAAATAGGTGTGTTTACTGGACTCGGGAGCTTTAAATGGGATGGAACGGTTGGAGAAGAAAGAGTTTATTGGATGACACGCCTGGAAGAGGAAAGTATTCTCGATTGATGGATGCGTATTCCCATGTGCTGGGTGTTAATTAGACACTTCAAAACATTCATCGCACTCGCCAGTGATACTGTACTGTGCAGCCTTCAGCGTCGAACTCGCACCGTCGAACTCGCATCTCTTTCGCTGACATCGATTCTGACTCTGACATCGATGTGCCCTCTGTGTTAGAGACTGTCATGCTAGTGTGAAGTGCCGTGAAGCAAGGCAAAATGTTTCTATAAAATGCACACCCTTTTATGGAAATTGTTTGCCGAAACTGTGAAGTAGTCAATACCATTAACACCTATTGCTGTCCTCCTGAAGTGGAACTCTGTTAGCTATATGAAGGATGAATGTAAAGTGTGTTATGTGTTTGGGTGACAGGTGAGATTTATCTTATTGGAATCCATTGTTTATATTTTTTTTGTCAAATTAAGTTGTGAAAGAGAGTTCTGCGTTGAATTTTCGGTAATTATGTAGATTGAGTAGGATTGCAACAGATTATCCAATTAGAATACATTTATTAAATTTGAAATAATTCATTGCAACTTTTATTGTTATGTAGAACGCGTGAAGACATTAATGATAATTAAGAGTTACACTAGATGTGACATTGCCGTAACATTTCCCATTGTGAAGATTTCATTTACAGGTATGATTTCGACACAGATGATCAAATCACATTTCTTGGATGTTAAATTAATGGTAGGCTTTTGCTGAGATATGGTTTAGGGTTGTAGCTGATACATGAGTTACTTGTATTGCAACAGTTACACTTCAATATTTTGATGTCTCGTACCTAATATACATGAATAGCACTAACCAAAAAGTATCTTTTTCGAAAATTTGTGTACAATACTCTTTTGATGATTCTTTGTCAAATTTTCTTGTTTTGTGAAGTTAACTGACTTGAACATGTCTTCTATTCATTGTCTTAATATTCTTGCTTGGCTTTTTCCCAATTAGAAGTTGTTTGTATTTGTTAAAAATATTTGTTCTATTACTAGTTTTAACAGTATCAATTGTGCATTACATTATTATTTTTCATTTGTGTATAGTTTATTATTTTGTGAATGGTGAAACCTTTCCATTTTCCTGGCGCCCAACCTTCATTATCTTTGCCCGAGGCTTGTAACCGGGCAACTAACGGTTACATAAGGATGTGATATAATAAGGATATAAATTTATCACCAATACGTATTATTTTGACATAATTCGTATACTTAAAACAGATTTTTAAATGAACATTTATGAGTGGGGCTTATTATGATTTGGGATAATATTTATGAATTAATGCTTATTTTGATTATGGTATTAATTATATTGCAATGATACTTTGAATGTCGATATTGTAATGATTTCGAATGAAACAGGTTAATGAAATAGCCTAGTGACTCACACTCACCTTCTGATAATTTTAATTGCTCTCGTTTCAACTAATTAAATACATCAGTTCTGAATTATTTACATAAGTGAGAACACATACTGGAGTTTCGTAAGACGAGGAAAACGCAAGAAATAAATTTACTTAATATTTTAATTTACACAAATACATGAACTTTTAATACATGCACACAGTCCCTAAAAATCACACGTCACTTTCCCAATAACAAAATTAATACATCCGTTGCCAAAACAAACCCTTAAGCTAATTTTCCATCATTTCAAAAGCCAAATACCATTAGAAGTTTACTAAGTACAAAATAATAAGAGCCGCTCATCTTCTGTTAATGCCCAATTTGTTTAATTAAACTGTTCACAAGTTCTGAGCGTAGGCTTTCGTTACTCTTTTTGAAGCACTGTATCTTCTCGCTTAGCGCTTTAAAAGTTATAGGCGGACGCAACTGTCCTAGATGATACCTTGAAAAGAAGATGGATCTGTATCTGTTGTTGTGGGAGAGGGTGTCTAGCCCCAGACTGCATCACAGCTGGTCATTCAAGCCCCTGGTTGACGTCTTGGCGTGCGGCGTCATCGTTCCCTTCAGGAATTCGGGTCCCTTTTGAGAATTGCCGCGTTGCGCCATCTCCAAGAACTACGTTGCGCGTCGCGGGATCGAGCAGTTTCGATAGTTCCCGCCCGGAAAAAGTTCCAATAACTGCTAAGAGTTGAATGAGCTTCACGCTACCACCTCATGGCAACCCGAGCTGACTGAATGTTGAGACCCAAAAGATCAAAAAGTTCTAAAGTTATTCGGAAAAATCTCCGACAAGTGCCATTGTAAAAATGCACGAAGTTCCGAAATGCTTGAAACAAAGAACACGACTCGCTCTCCGAACGAATGTCTCAGAACTCAGATGACAAGAATCTAAGAATAATGCTCGAATAGAATGTTATTCTCCGAAACGACTCAATGAATCTAATAGAATAGAATTGACTCCAAAAAATCTCCGAATGTATGAATTTCGCTTCTTCGCTCGTATAAATGAGCTTTGCTCCCACTCTGATCTACGTTTTGAAAAATCATATGACTTATTCTTCCAATAAACTCAAAATCCCTTCCTCATGAAGTTACTTGTCATAGGTTAATTTTGACTTGAGAACGCACACGCCAGGCCAATCGACGAGCTGCATTTTTGGAACATTTCCGCGCTCATCGCGTCATTCTCAACCGTTTTCAGCGGTCTTCACCCGGCGGTTTTTAACACTAAAGATTATTCCACTTCCTATTTTCAACGTCCGAACTCGTCCCTTTAAAATTTCCAGTTCCCAAAATCTGGTGTACCGCCGGCCGCTCCTTAGGCCGCTGGCCGCTGCGCAAACTAAAGGAATACCCCCTCACACCCACGCAGCCGTTGTAGTCCTTTTAAACCATAAAACCATTCTCTTCCATATGCCGCGGCCACGTCTAGCTGCTGCGTGTCCGAACTTGCTCACTGATGTGACCTCTTTTCCTTTTAAAAACCTTTAGTAAATTTCCGTTGCTACTAGTATTCTCTCCCATGAACTCTGCTTTCGGTGTACGCGTTATTTTTCAAAACAAATACGTTGTGAACCGCTTCTGTTTAAATTTGGTTCCTAGGACGAAGGAGCTCCGCACCTGCCCCCAACGGCTGTGAACTCTCCCTCATCCTCCGCGACTTAGCTCGTAACGGCCACGGAAACCTTCCGCTTAAAAATACATTTGAATGGAAAATAACCTAATAACATTGATTATTAATTTGGAATTAATTAAATCTTACAATATATACTGTTACATTGTACATGAATGAACATTAATATACGCGGAATGTAGCAATACTTACAAAAAATCCCACGATTAAATCTTCCTATTTCTACTAAAACATGGAAATTACGTTGGGTGCCATTTATCATTCATTATTTATTTCTTTTTAGCATTCAAGAGAAATATTTTCTTCGTTACTTACATTCATGAATTTAGTATGTAAAATATGCCATTCATTTACAAACAGGGTACTAATCACGTTCATCATCCATGCACAAGTATATCCTTTGGCGTCGATTATGGTGGGGGGGGGGCGAAGCAGCTCTCCTACTTTTTGAAGGAAAAATAAAAATTTCATTGTAATTTTCTTAAACTTGGAATTATGGGAAAAAATTATATTGTCCTTGACGTGGTAAGCACCTAATTGTCTTTCCTTTGATTTATTTCATTATTTAAAGCAGTGGAAATATGCAGAAAATGTCAAGACTGCAGTCAGTGGTGGAGACTTGCACAGCAGCGTGTAGGAAGTGCTACGAGGGAAATATGTGGCAGGATTTCCATAGCTGGCCAATCTGCTGGACCTGAGTATCGTCGCTGTTTCCCGAATATTCTTTCTTCTCATATCCATCGACTTATTTGGGGCATTGGATGATACAGTTTCAAATCGTTTCTCACTTGAAGATTAGTTTAGAGGATGTTCAGTACTACCCATTTTTTGTGTTATAATGAAGGTGCGACATTAGCTATTGCCGTAAATTCTGGGATGAACATTGGAATATCAAAATATTTCGATTTTCACTAATAATATTAATAAATTTATTGTCAAAAAACAGTACAAACTGCGTATGACCACGTGGAGGAAAAAAAACTAATTTACTCTCCCGAAGCAAGCAAGGGACCATCCCATCAATTCCGATCAAGGGCCCTAAGGCAGAGGCGGATTCAAAAAATTCATAAAAGGTAATAGGTAATAGGTAAAAAAATAGGTAGTGTGTTTCATTAAGAAGTTTATATATCGTTCTTGTGAATATTTTGAGTAAATAAGCCAACCAGGGTTATTCCTAGCTATTTTTTCAACGTAAGCAATCCAAAATTTTGCCGCTCTCCCAGTGCTGACATAACGTACAGACCCTTTTGGATTTCTGGTTGTTCTGGTAAAAAGCGTAAAATCTGGAGTACAGTTTTTCATTACATTAAATTTTGAATGTATGAAATGAAATGAAATGAAAAAAAAAATCATTTAATCTCGTAAATGCATGGGGAGTCACTAAACAATTTCAAGACAGAAGACGCGATTTGAAATGTATGAATAGAAAAAAAAATTGTAAGGAAAAATTTACCTAGATAAACTACTAAAATGTTATCTCAAATTCCTCAACTTTATATTACGTTTACAGATTGGCAGTTTGAGTACAGGCAAAACATTACTTTATTGCCCGACAACGATTGTCCTTGCCGAAAGTTGTTGCATGTTGTAGATAGTTGTTTGTTTTTGTATTAAAAATGAGACAAAAGTAAAAAACAAAAATTGTTCGTGTTTCATCGGAAAATATATATTTTTAATTTCTGTGAATGTTTCAAAATTATTGTCAAATTATTCGAAAAATTATCAAACATTTTCATATTTCATGTCAATACACTGAGGTCCGGTAAAACTATTTCCGGGGGGTCCGTCCGGAAAATATTGCGCCTGGGCCCCCATCTACATTCACAATGGAAGTTGGAAATTCATGCTGTCTAATAGATATTTCTACTTCATCTGATAAGTAAAACACGTAAACCGTTTGTTTAATCGCAGAAAATCAAACAACGGCTTCAATAGATCGATACGATGTATATTGATTCTTGAATAAAACATATTAACATTGATTTTGTAAATCCGACGGAACGTGTTTTCCAATTTTTTTAATTTAAGTATTTGAGTTAAAGTATAATAACAGTAAATACTAATCATAATAAATATTTCCTAATTTTAATACTACTCGTCAATTCCTCCCCCCCCC
>NNCF01128989.1:186583-213957 GCA_002313205.1 Laupala kohalensis
TGACACCCAATCGTCGACACTGAGTGTATCGTGGTATTGGTATGGCGATGGTTCAACCTCAGATGTTACCTACTAACATTTCCGTCTGATAGTATGGAACTAAGACAAACTTCAAGATATCACGTTAGAACGGTAGAAGAAGTTTTGTCTCCTCCAGGGAGTTGAAGACAGGACCTTCTGCAAATCTTCATCGCCATGCGACGGGGGAGGGTAAAACCCTTTGGGACATCCTCATCCCCTACCCTCTCCTAGGCCTGAACGCTCGAATACCCCTAACTTAGTTGGGTTACACGCTGTAACCACAAGACGGTTTATATGTCATTAGGTTGAAGTGATTTTGTCATATGAAATTGAGCGAATTTATTTTCAAATATAAATAAAATAAAAATATGACATTGTTTGGAGTAAACTAATGACGACTAATATTAGCATAGCAAAATAACAGTTTAACGTGATATTATACGTAAATATTAAAAAATACGTTTACAATATGTTAGGAAAAATAACGCATTCCATCTTATTTAATATTCTTAAGGCGGCTCCACACATTCGTCATTCGGCGAATTTCGAATGCTCAGTTTCCATTGATGTACCCAAAAGACTTCGGTATTCGTGCCGGTACTCGCGGCAATCCATCCAGACAATTCGCTATTCGTCGAGCAGTGGATCGAGATTCACCGAATGACGAATTTTTATAGCCGCCTGTTAGATTTTAACTTGAATATTGAATTATGTGTTAAAAGTCAGAATAAATAAATGAATATTCTCATAAATTAAATTAACTTTTATTCGAAGGAAAAGATGTGAACACAATGTCCGCATACAATATCGTTTATAAAATCAACTGTAAATACTACAATGTTTCTATCATCAAACAGCTTTTGCGCTTGTATACGTATAAAATATCACCTGAGAAATTTTAAGACTTCAGACAATTATGAAATTAATTCACACGTTAAAGAGAGAATTCACAGGGAAATAACATTTAACGATGAAAATTATTTAAATTATTTCATTTCCAAAATATTTGTTATAAATTGAACTGAGAAAGCGTTAAATTTAAAATATGATACATATCACAGATTTTAAATATATAACTTCGTATACTGAATACATGTGTATTCTCCTTCTTTTTTCTTTCTTTCTTGATACATTTCTTGTGTCGTGATACTTCTATCTTGTCTCAGATCTAAATACATTGAGAGCCTTTCTATCATGTTGCCGGTATCGATATAAATTTTGTTTATTTACTAAAACACGTAGCCGTAATAATATAATATTATAACACAAATTATTATATTAATTACACCTGNATATAAATTTTGTTTATTTACTAAAACACGTAGCCGTAATAATATAATATTATAACACAAATTATTATATTAATTACACCTGTCTAACTATTTTTATTCGTGTGTTAGTAGGGGGTTGAAATTTTCAATCCGCCTAAGCTTTAGGGTCCTTGATCGGAATTGATTGGATGGTCTATTTTTCCGGAAACTAAATTAGTTTATTGTCCATTACGTGGTCATGTTCCGTTTGTAACTGGTTTTTAACAGTAAAATTATTATTATTAAAATCGATAATGACCTAAATACAGGTGTAAACATGTATCGTCCATGACTCACGCAACGAACCCCTCGGGAAGGGAGGGGCAAATTGATATAGTTACACTGTTTTACGGTGAGGTAGTGGGTGTTAGACTTGGTTTACACAGCACTTTGGAATACACAACGTTACTCAACGCACGGGGGACTTTTAACCTTAAAATTTGTCACTCAACCATTCGATGTGAGACGCTGAAGCAATAAGAAAGGAATATTTAAACCAATGAATCCAATTCTGTCCCCTCGTTTTCCATACAGCAACAAATACATTTTTTAATGATAGAGGAGGTTGGAGTAGCGTTACGTAATTATTGGGGAGACTTCAAGAACATTTTAGCTCCTGAGAATATAGGTTGCATTAGTCAACAAAGCGTTGAGTATGAAAACTATCAAGAGACGACTCAACAACCCAAAAGTAGTTTTTAATATTGGAGATGATAACTGGGAAAGCGTGCATCAATATACTACCAGTAAGTTTTATTGTGTGAATTGCATTATGGAGGGAAGGGCTGTCCAGTAAAAATAGAGAAAATAGCAATAGCGTTAGGAAATGTTTGGACGGAAATAATGAACATAAGAGTGTATTTAAGGTATTATATCCGTCTGAGTGACTTGGTAAAAGTACCATCATAAATATTTCAGATGATAGTTGAACCATTCCGTGTCCAGTGGCGATGAAATTTAATACCCTTAAGGCGTAAAAGTTTGCGTTGTTTGACTTACAGTCTCAAAAAAGCTCAAAAAAAGGAGAAACTTTGGCGGTGTTGCATTTCTTTTTGATATTCTGATAAAAGTATCGGCTGAACATAGGGATAAAAATCTAGTAAAATATACCAAATGGAATGGAATGACATTAAGACTTTCATACCTTTCGTGGCATCTACAAGAATAATTCACCAAGAACTGTGGAAAATACTTTATGAATGAAAAAAAACGCCGCATCACGTGACTGAAAACAATACTACTCTTGTCAAAGAGAGAGTCAAACGACAAATCTAAATTTATTATAAAGTTTGAAAATGACAAAATAATTGTCCTTTTCCAACAGCAAAAGCGATAGAGTGAATAGTGAATTATTTATTAACTAAAACTCTTTTCGTGAATAGTTGACGAATTGACTGCAGTCAACGCGAATAACAGGTCGATTTATGGAAAAAATTTCACACTCCTGATTTTCCCCCCACTTTTCTCATTTTATACAGTCACGTTTTATGTACTCCATTTTAAACTATTATTTTCGTTCACACCAGTATCTCTTTTAGAAGAGGCTGTCTTTCGCAACACTGTAACATTCGTAGGGGTCGAATATTTCCTGCCCGTGCGAGGATGTAGCTCCTTGCTTGCGGCACTGGTCGGGGAGCGCTACTCCGTGGAAATGCTTACCCAATCAGATGCTCTCTCAGGAAATTGAAAATCTCTGCATTGGGAATGGAATAGGTGGAGGTTTGGGGGATGAGAAGAAGCATTGGCTTCCCGCACAACGCTCCTCTGTGTTTTGTCCCTTCCGTTGTCCACTGCACGCAGGGTGNAGGGGGATGAGAAGAAGCATTGGCTTCCCGCACAACGCTCCTCTGTGTTTTGTCCCTTCCGTTGTCCACTGCACGCAGGGTGGTTTTGGTCAGGCCCCAGGGGATTTTGTGCTGAATCTTTTCGATTGTTTCTTCGTTTCAACGGGGTGTTAGGTTAGAATTGTGTGGTATAGTTGTCTGAGGTACTGGGACTTATTATTGTCAAGTTAAAGTTTTCTTTTGGTACAGACACCTAATTGTAATAATATAAGAGATAGATGTGTATTTTCCTTTCTTCTTACAGTGTTATGCATAGTAGATTTTTTTCTTTTTTTATCCTTGGGTCAGTTGTGCAGAGATGGTAAAGTGCATATTTTATGTATATTTTAATCCTGAAGAAGGTTTCAATAAAATACTTATTTCATTGAAGTTTATAAACTGTTCGCATTTTTGGAACAATCCATCAAGAAAATTAATATATTGTATACGTCTGATCAAGAAACCTGAATATAATTTTCTTTTGTTTCCTCAACTAATTTTTATTATATATTTATATTCAAATGCATACTTTCGTATTTTTCTTGACAACAACAAATTTTTAACTTTTTGCACTTTTCAAGTACTCTCACATATAACATTATTACATGTGAGATAAAAAATAATTATATGTGAAAAATAAAGATTGGAATATTGGAAAATAGCCAGGCACTTGTACAGTTGCAGTTTTCCCTAAATATTTCGGAGGTTTTGAAAAAATGTAAGATGTGACAAGGTAATACAATGAGTAATTTTAAAACAATATGTTCTTTCTAATCAATATGATATGGAACAACCAAGCCTTGTCAAAGAAACGAAATGTTTCTACACAATAACGAACAAGGATTCAATTGCGGTTCAGTCATTACTTATGAGATGCTGGTATTTGTTGAGTACGCTTAGATCTCAAAATTTACATTTGGTGAGCAACTAGTTGCTTATGTTAACTAGTGACATTGTTTAAAGGACAGTTGTTTTACCAACCCACTAGTTGAAATGTATCAAAATAGATTGAGTGGACGAACTCGGTAACTTGCCGACTACTCCTTCCATGACAATTTGGTACCCAATTATTTCAAGGCAAATCCCAGGATTAACTGTCTGTGAACATAAATGTAATGTTTACCTAATCACAAGATGGTAGAACTGCTGATAACTGAATATACACGTTTTTTTAACATAGCTTTTACATGGGTGATTGCTTAAAGCTACGACTATTAAATCACTCATCAAAAATGGATAATAAATGTGACTGCTTAAGATTGACATTATCATTACATCGGTGTTTATCTAATGATCATACAGTTTCTAACTGGGTTTCTTTTGCAATAATTTATTTACTTCTGGCGTGTTTAAAATGAAAAAAAGGGAATTCGAAATATACATCTTATCGAAAAAGTAAAAATTTCCGAGTTATTAATTTAGTGCAATTACAGTGATAATGTGTTTAAAAAAATCACATTGTTTCAAAGAGATGTTATGAACTAATAAATATGCCCATGCAATATTCTCTAGACTGTAAATTTTAGCTTTGATTTGTTAACACTTTTCAAAAATGCTCGTGACATTCACTTTATTGGATGATAACTGGCGTACTAATTTTTTTCCTGATTGTTGAATATTAATGGCTTTAGGCACGTTGTTGGCTATTTATGATGACTGCTTTAATGTTGTTAATTGACTTTATTTCCGTTGAATGTAGCCAGGAAATGAATTGGCTTATGTTATACATCACAATACTAAAGCTATCATATCGACATTCTCCAATAATGGTAACAGGTGGTGACAGGATTCGAATTTTCACTGAATATTTATAAGCTACAAGATAACAAGCATCAGTTGTTAAGTCCCACAGGATGAACGAAAAACAGTGGAAGCACGGAAAGTATTTTCGTATAGCATTTCAAATACAAATTAACAACAAATACAACTAACATGATACAACTACATCTATGATGACCGAGTTCGTTATTCGTTTCTTGATATCGGTAACATCACGTGATAATTTTTTAAATATAATGTATTATTTTGAATGTTTCCTTACATTTTTTTGCCTTATCCCACGACGACAACTTTAATTATAAATAAAAGAAACATATTCATTGTCAAAAAACGCAGTTACAAGTTGCGTTAGACCACATGTAGGATAATAAACTAATTTACCCTCCGGAAGCAAGCAAGGGACCATACCATCCATTCCGAACAAGGATCCTAAGGCAGAGGAGTTTTTAAGATTTCAACACACTCCTAACATAAGAACAAATCTAGTGGTGCAAAATCATTGCATATACTTTCTCATACACGTTTTTCAGTCTGCACTAGAGAGCAACATTAAAGCATTCCATTAGGAGAGGGTTGATTTTAACATGTTACTCTATATTTTGGTTGTCTTCATTATATCCTATTAAAAACTTTATATAAAAGAATCTCTAATATACAAATTCTGTTCTCTCGTTTTTGGGGCAGATAAGATAAGCAAGATGTATATTATATTTCAAAAGTTATATTTATTAATAAATATAAAGATAATACGAATATTATTAACGTGAGAACAAAGCCAGCGGATCATCAATATTCTTATATAATTTAATTAAAAAATAATGAGTTATTTTTGTTGCAATTGGAAATTCCATAATTATATTAATGAACATTAATGGTATCTATGATTAATTTCGGTTAAATAGGTGATACTGTTTCTTTTATTTTTATTAAGAAGAAACACATTATTTAAAAAAATGTGTATGATAAAGTAATGAACTATAACTAACATTTTCGTCGGGCTCAAAGCCAATAATTCAACTTGTTATTATCATTTATTTGAGATTTGAAAGTAAAATAAATATTCAAAATATTATTTTACTCTACCTCTGCTTCATCCATGTTAAATAAAATTCAAGCTTCTTGAAATAGTAAACAATTGTGTAAGTACAGCAGATGGAAATTATTTAAGTGCGTCTATACCAAACTTGCAAGCGAAGTACCGCTAATGTGGTTGTAACCGGACGGACATCCTGCCAAAAACAACTTTTCCGGAATCAGGGGTCTCCAAAACGGATAGTTCCGTATACATCTCGTTTTCAATTTTTTTCCTGATTACAATACTTTTTATATACTACGTATATGAGAAGGTAATAGCTTCTTGTTATAATATCAATATAATACTAACAAATTTGTATATAATCAAACACAAAAAAAGATTATTTCACAAATGTGTGTTATTATCAAACTATAGATTATTCGGAATATATTGTTTACAAATCTGAGAGTAATACTAAATTCGAGAGTAATTTCAGTAGACTGCCACCACTAGGCAAAAGTTCAGAGGATCTGTATATAAAATCCACCTCTAACCGAAAGAAAACCGGTGAAAAACCCGGGCCAGGATATAAACACAGCAATCAAGAGATATATTGCAGCTGACAGAAAATCGTGCAATGCGGATACCTATGAACACATCATCTTTCGTTAGTAATTTACAACTTCGACAAAGACTTTATATTACACTTATTAATTCGACAACTAATAACACTTATTATGTGACCCCGTACCGTCTTCATACTCAGAAAACAGTGCGCACAACGGACAATGAATACACAAATGCCGACAACCGTCCTTCAACTTCCTCCTCTAATCCCCATTATATTTCTTCTTCTCTACTATTTTGCTATTTTGAATTCGTTCATAATTTCTTTCAAGGCTTGACTATCAAAGTAAATTATCTCAGAAGAATGGTCAAAGCAAGGCGCGAACTCTGCATTAAAAATTATTATTCAATTTTCTGATTTTCCGTGTAATTTATTGTTATTCCAATTTCCTACTTTACTTTTCCAATTCTTTTTTAAAGTAGATTTTCGTCCTTTAATTTCTTTTACGTTTCCTTGCATTATTATAAGAAATGTAATTGTTATAACAAAATTATTAGGGGACTGAGTAGAAAACTCTCGGAGTAGGACTATTCTCTAGATTGAACGTTGAAATTGTATTATTTATTTCGAGTAGCTTTCCCCACATTTTTAAGAATATTTGCTTCTCGAAAACTAATTTTGGATTTTTATAAACTTTTGATTCATATTTGTTAGCAAAAAACCGTTGTTAAGCAATCATGAAATTTGCAGCATTGAAATCTCCTCCTAGTGTTTTGTCTATATCTCGGGAGATATCCTTCTCAGGAGCTTGAACAGTAATCGCTAACTGGAAAATTCACGACTCTTCCCCAGCGGGGTGACGATTCCTTTCGGGACCCCGGGTCGTTGTCACATTGGGGACCCTTAAATAAAATTATGTTGAGAAGATTTTTTAATTAACCATTAACAATTAACAGACCATGTGCAACAACTTAACATTCAATTTTTTTAGAATTACCGGCACGTAGGTTAAATATGACGCGGTGTACTGGGACGGTATCAAACGCGTCAGTAACTCCGTACAAATTTCCTTTCAACGAGTTTGTGATATCTATTGTATCGACAAGATACTCAAATCTGCCGACAGAAAAGTATAAAACGTCTCTTTTAACCTTTCAATAAAAACTCTCCCACCTGGCGGTCTCTCGTAACTAGGGACACCCGGCAATTGCATTGGTGGTAGTTACGCCACTGCACTTCAAAAGATAAATTAATGGGTCATACCAAAAGAAATGTTGGTCAGAAATAACGAAGTCCCAGACAACGAGGAGTGGTTTTGACAGACCTGGTTGGTTATTTTGTTACAAATATTAAATTACAAATCCTGTTCTTCCGTTGGATATTGGACTGGAGCGAATTCCGATAATATTACCACACTGTCATCCATAGATTCATGAAAACTATTTAAAAAGCATTTTCTTGTGAAAAGAAGGCAACTTTTTTATCCCCACGATAATTAATTTTTGTTTTTGATACACTTGACATATCTGTTCAATATTCCAACTTAGACTCTTGCCGTTGATTTGAAAAACAGTCGGTATTTAACTTAAGCGACATATTCCGTTGTTGGAAGATGATGCGTATCGATTGAAGCGCGATGTACTTGAAACGAATGTTCACAACTCGACGTTAGGCGCCGTTATGAAACATTAACAATGGTGAACAATTTTTACTTTTGTGCAAACCATTTATTGAGACATGTTAAATATGCATGTTCTATTGCTTGGAAACGTTTCTAACAAAAATCTTTTTAACTAAACAAATTTAGTCAAGTCAAAGAGGCATCTTTAAATCGGTCTTTATCCTGACCAATACTCGGTCGGCTTGGCCAAAGCGATTAATATTCAGAGTTTTCAAAACGTGTTTTTTGGAAAGTACAAAATGAAATTTGCTCCTGTGAATATTCAAGACACACAGTAATTCCAAACAACAAATGCGAAATAAAATAATGCCACTCATTTGGAGTAGCAAATTTGGGAAATGACCCACAACATAATAGCAATTTATACATTACTCATTCGTGGATTAATCTTCTTAAATTATTTCTCCCATAACACTATTGAAATAAAATATACATGACGCCAATAATATCATGTATGAGTTCGAAAGTGAACGTTCAACTCGCTAACGCGAAAAACTCCGCTCGAATAACGTATGAGAATTTATCGCATGCGCTTGAAATAGAACAAATTGGTAGAGATAATTTTCGAGGTTCCATCTCGCTAACGCGACATGCTGTACAACAATGAGTTGCAGAATACAGAAAGTCACCTCATCACGTATCTTCGAAGAAGTTTCCAAAAGGAGAATTAATTTATTCATGAGCTCACACCAATAAACACCGAAAAGATAAAAATTGGTATCACATCTTGCAGATGACGTTTTGTATAATATCAAAGTAACTAATAAAACTTTTAAAACGAATTCCCTTAAATACGTTTGTAAAGTAAACAGACTCGAAATATATATCATACAAAATACACAAATTACAAAGTAATGTAAGTTAATAATTAAACAAATTTGACGTCTTGAGACTGGAAGGATATTGGAGGGCTAGTCGTAAATTCAGAAAATGTTTTTTACTCGAAATATCTCGGTAAAACGCGAAGCAAACGCTATGATAAGCATATATTTTTTCCGTGTACCCTACACGTGGAGAAGATTCGGTCAGGTGAAAACGGAGGCGAGTCGGGAATCGAACCCGGGACCTCTGCAGGGGTGCGTGAAGAAATAAAAAAAAGAATTTTAGGTTCGTTTACTTAACTCGAAATTTAAAAAAAATCTTTGAGGAATTGTTGCATATTTTAGTAAATATATAATTGTTGGTTAATTAGTAATAAAATAGTGATTGAATAAGTAAATTTAAGAGTGTGAATTGTTCGTGAGATTGTTCGGGAAATAATCGAATTAAATGAATAATTAACGAATAATATATACGTGATCAAACATGTTATGTCTCTTGTTATAATTTGTTATTATTTGATCACCTGACGACGGCTTAAAACGAAGTCGAAACGTAGTGAACTAATAGCATCATATTATTCGTCTATGAAAGATCGGAAGTCTTTAATTATTTATTTAATTATATTATATAATAGACATTAATTGTAGTAGTAGTTGGGAAATAATTTTTCCTGTTTTCAACAACGCAATTTTTTCGATCAAGTTATAAACTACAATAAATTGCTGCTTAATATGTTTTGTCTTCTGATTTAGCCGTGTTGTGTGAGACCTTCATTGATCCGCTGCTCTCTGTGCAGGTTGTTGTCGTGAGCAAAATGGTGGTGACACCTTGCCAGAGCAAAGGGTCTCCGTCTGCGTCCTCAAGTCCTCTCGTCAACAGTGGTCTGAGCTAAAGTTTTGAAGGACAAAATACAACGAAGTGACTTCTTTTGTTCCTGGCACAATTGTTCATGGGATGTTATTTTCAAAATGATAAAGCACCTCTATAATCGTAGAGATAATTAATTTGATAACAAAACGAGTTTAGGAATAGTTATTTTTTGAACCTGGAACGGATCTCTGTCGAGATACTATATGGTAGTATCATGTATAAGTGTTTAAGTGTTCCTCCACTACCGTAATAAATATGAGTATTTAAGGAAGAAAATTAAACACCAATCTGAAAATGTCTGACATTTGTAAATTTTCTAATATTTTAAAAATAGACGAAGTATTTTATGTATGAAAATAATTCACATAATGCGGACTTCGAACACGCTTCATATGCTGTTCAGACACAAGCATTAAAACAGAAAATATGTCTATTATTATAAATAACATTACTATCAAACATTTGATATTGTTTACTTTCACTGCACCACTTGATATTTGGAACACACTGGAATACAATGAAATGTACCCTGGATTCAAAATGTTTGTTAATATAAAACACCTTCTACGTGGTACGAGAGAGAAATGTTTTCATAAATTTCTCGTTGTAATTCGTTTGGCAATTTGAGAATGAACACAATAAATGTGGAAATAGTGGAATAGGGAAAATACACTTTTGAGTTCAAGTCATTTATTGCAAGTTTTGATATACTATACCAGAAACATGTTTAAATAAGGCGTAAATTGGCTTTGTCAATCCTCTGATGTGTTTAATAAGCAACCAGGTGTTGAACAAGATACACATCTTGAATTAGGTAGACATAAGAAACCCGCAAAAATATTTTTGAATAAATATGTATTTACAATTTTGTGCAATTACAAGATACTTACAATTAAATAGATTCATTTCCTTTTGCAAAAATTAAACGTTATAAAAACTACGACTATATTTTTTATTATTTATCACACATTTACGTCTAATAGAATGTTTATAAATTTGCATTAATAAATATTCATGCAACGTTTCGACACCTAAACGTGCCATCATCGGGTGTTTGGAGTATTATAAATAACTTTGCAAAATGACGTAAATTTAAACAATAAACTTTTCTAATGTTGATATTCTATACATATAACAAAACTACAAAATGCACGAATACACCATACATTATAAATTTAAGATCACAAGTGGAAAATTTATGAAGAGTATACGACAGCATTTCGTAATAATGTTTATTCTTTTTTGTTTTCTGATGCAGATTACAAATATAACGCTCGTGTACCTTTAAATTTAGGTCATGACGTTAAGTTATTAATAATATTATATACACCTGACGATGGCATAAATGTGTGAAAACATTGTAGAAAATTTTGTTTACAGAAATATACGTCTGTAAA
The DNA here is from genome assembly GCA_002313205.1 of Laupala kohalensis. NCBI lineage: Eukaryota > Metazoa > Arthropoda > Insecta > Orthoptera > Trigonidiidae > Laupala > Laupala kohalensis. Next base: position 197,870 of record NNCF01128989.1, read on the forward strand.
TGATCAATACAGTTAAAACATATATAAAAATTAAAATTTTTGTGGCCATGTCAAGTTGAACGTATTCGTACTGTTACTTTTAAAATTTCTTCAATGATACGTGGAATTAAAGACGGTGAATTAAGGAGTGGCGAGCACTTCAAGTTTGTCAAATCACGGAGATCTATAGTTGTTTTCTGTATTGTCATTGTGATTGTTTTAAAATATAACAATATAAATAATAACGAGCAAAAATATGATTCAACTTGTATATAATGGTTAATAACAAATAGTATTCAGGAACTCGCTTGACTCGTTAGAAACGCACAAGAGCAAACACAAANAAACCCGGCGATCGAGCGCAACGGTTGCGTTTTTTATGCATCTCACCTCAGGTAAAGTTAAAACACTTATTCAAGTGTCCGGTGACTTATAGATAAAAGTGATGTAAAAAGTACTACCACAAATCAAGTAAATTTTCATCACTTTCGTGATTAAAAAATTGGTGTTTATTCGAAAATAAGCGTTTTGTCCATCGATTGTAATTATTTCATTTAAATGTACGATGAGGTATCTTTTTCAAGGTGAAATCACAATAAGAACACATTAATCTGCTTATTTACACATCTTTCAGATATTGTAGTGATTTAATTCTATCTAGGGAAGTATTACTGAAAGTGGTACGCGAGGTCCAAAATCTACGCGACCGCGCTCTGGTTTCTTTCGACCCTTTCATTCGTTCATCAGACGACTGTGTCCTGTGCGTCTTTGTCTTCCATTTCCAGGCAGCCGTTGTTGACCCGTCTCATATAAACTCCCAGGACCCATAAAAGGCAATGAAGCGCATACACGCGATATTCTCGTAACTGGCAAAGACAGTGGTAGAACCTGCGCGAGACATCACGGTCCTTGAACGGTGGCAGTTGGGAAGCGTAGAGAGCAAAGTGGTGACGTACCCTGAAGGACATGCGAGCAGGTCTGAGGAGATTACTTGAATCATTCAGTCAATTGCGTGTCTCTGGACTCAGGTATGCGTCGACGTATTAACGTTTACATAAATATGGTTTCTCTGCGATGTCTTTTCCCAGTGGTTACCATAGGGAATGTAGTACTTGTATATAAAACGAAAATTACCATATTTTAACATCTCACCGCTATACCTACGTGAGTAATCATACCTCGTACCCCTCCCACAACGCCATAACCCTTCAGGTTATTTTGCTTTTCACAAAAAGTGAAGACAAATTTTGAAACGCAGACTTACTTGTTCGTTCCTCATTACGCTGTCACCGATAGGTTGAGCACACGTATTTCACTGACGAAAGAAGACTAAAATACATCTTATAAAACACACCCTATTAAAGTTGATATATGTAACACCAAAGTTAACACATCTCGCCATAACGCAGTGCAATGATATCATGTACCCCCTCCCCAGTCCTCAGATTTTCCTTAATTTGTATTAAGAGATGTCTTTGAATAGGTAAAAAGGTTCATAATCCCATTCAGTCTTCATCCCCATCTCATTCGTTTGTAGTTTTGAAAGAAGATGTTTATTTTAGAAATAGTTTAATGTTTCCACGAAAATTTTCTGGCAAATCAGATGTGACATGGCCACAGAATGCATTATATAAATTCATATCCATTGTTACATATGCACAGAAAAGTAGCCGTTGGTTCAAGCCCAATCGATCACTTCTCGAGGTGCTTACTGGCCATGACAGTATGAACAGTTATTTAAAGAAGACGACTATAGTAAATAAATAAATAAAATTTATTGTCAAAGAAGCAGTTACAAACTGCTGCGTATGACCCACGTGGAAGATAATGAACTAATTTAATAGTAGAGAACGCAAAGTGCGTAAGTAGGAAAGGGGAAGAGGATCGATGATTGTGACCTTGAAATTTCACGACGACTCAAAAGACGTAGACATCATCAACGAAATCACGTAACACGTGCGATATATCATAAAATGGACAACAGCGCGATAGTAACAGTCCGCTTCCCCATGGCAGGGACGAGAACTGTGTGAGAAGGGACCACATAAAAAAGAACCAAAAATGAGGGAGTGAAAAATTGTGAGAGAAACTGTGAGAGAGACACCAACCCGGGTTGTGTCCTTGTGAAGTGAAACCGGGAGGAGATTAACAAAATAAATATCAAAAAGAAATGTTTTACTGAAGTAAAATAGAACTACGGGAATGGTTTTATCAATTAAAGGAACTATTTTTACATTTAAATCCTTCAGTTTTTTCTCATTTCATCGCTATCCGAGTAAGTGGATATTCGAATATTCATATGTTTATACTTGAAACACGGAAGTGTCTGGCATGACGTCATCAGATTGGAGCAGCCATGGAACTGAGGCCACTTTATTTCGTCTATTCTCCTCAGGGTTCGAGTACCGTTGTTGCCTAGAGACTGAAGACGGACGTTTAAGTAGAAAGAAAGATGGCGTAAGATCTCCTACCGGAATCTCAAATCAGTATAAGACGATACGTTCCTACAAAATCTGAAGTAAAAACTCAATATTATTTATGTATTAAGGTTGGACGAGCACTCCAAGTATGTCAGATCACTGAGATGTATAATTGTATTCTTTTCTTTTCTTTTTATTATTTTCAAACACAACAATACGAATAATAATGATTAAAACATGATTTAACTAGTATCTATTAGTATTTACTACAAATCAAAGTAAACTTTCATCACTTTCATGATTTAAAAATTGTGATTTTTTTTTTTTTTTTGAAAATTAGAGGTTCGTCCATACGACGAAATGTATCACAGTAAGAATTATAATTGCATTTATTTCATTTGAATGACGGTGAGGTTATGTTTTGCAAGTTAAAATCACAATAAGTGCATATTACTCTGTTTATTTAAGCATATTTCAGTAATTTAATTCTACCTACGCGAGTATACATTTGTTGCGATGATAAATCGATCTGTTTTTTGTGCTCCCCGACAATTGTTTTAAAAATTTCTTATTAAAAAGGGATATTTCTCAACCAGACAAAGGGAGTACCGAAACGAATCGTTGCTCACGAAGCGAAACACGTGTCATAGCTGCTGTGTATTACTCTGTCTCCTTGTCTTGTCCGACTGCCGCCAGAATTTGCACTCCGCAGCTGCTGGATCCTCCTAACTTGCGCCCCAATTTGCGAGCCCTCCTCTGTGCCCTGCCTTTGCTTATATCACTGCCTCCGACGACAGAGATAATTGGGACGGAGGGCGGTCGGAGAATGCATGTATGCTTGCACGGATCAGCGGATTGCTACTAGCAGATGTGGAGTAGATCGGTTGAGGCATCAGTTTTCTTTTGACTCTTCCACTCTTTACAAACATTTATTCTAAAAAAACTAGTTACAAACTGCGTATGACCACGGGGAGGACCATGAACTAATTTACTCTCCGGAAGCAAGCAAGGGACCATCCCAGTAATTCCGATCAAGGGCCCTAAGACAGAGGTGGATTTAACATTTCAACATACTCCTAACAAAAAAATAGTTCGGTACCTGTTGTAATATTAACATAAAACAACAAATTTGTATTTAATATAACACAAGAAAGTAATTTCAAAAGTACGTATTATTATCAAACTATAAATCATTCAGAAAGTATTGTTGATAATTCGTAACTATTAAATAACACTAAATTCGCTAATAATTATTTCAACTGATGCCGTCTCTAGGCAAGAACCTAGCGGGTCTTTATAAAAAATCGGAGAAAAACCCCGGCCAGGATGGGGATACAGAATTGATGTTAACAACCGTACGAGGGTTGAGTATATATACAACTAAACTTATATGAATAATAAGACATAATACAAGCATGCAGGAAAATAGTTTTTGAAATTGTTATAGGTTATTTTAAAAGTATTACAGCAATGGCATGATAAAGAACAAGACGACTTTAAGTTTTATTAAAATCAATACATTCTATTATGTTGTAGATGCGCTGGCGCAATAGGTAACTTTTAACCGCGAATTTGAAGAGATTCAATTTAATTTAATAGTTCTCTTATGTGCTTCTTTTCTTTCGTAAGTGAATCTCTTGTACTGGTGGTAAGAATAGGGAAATAGCGAAACGCCGCTCATCGTGTGTGCGTAAGAGAGGGAAACAAGAATAGAACGAGCGTTCGTTGTATGCGCACCAGCAAACAGAACAGCTTACAGTTGGTGCAATTTCAGTTGGCGGAGGCGACTAGGATCCCACTACTGTCTTTTTACGAACGTCACACTGTCAGGCATTACTAAAAACACCTTTTTTTCCAGACATCGAAGTCAGTCGGCTGATGCTGACTCGTGCACTCGAGGACACATAAAACCGACAACCACTACTACATCTTTTCAATTGTCTTATCACTTAGCGTTGCACATTTGTGTATTTGCCAGGTTTGTCTAAACACGGCCAAATATAGAGGAGGTATTTGTCCGTAATTGCTGTATTTGCTTTATCGTGGCAAATACGCAAACACCCGTTTCCGTCCTCCTAATGGTTTCTAGTCCCACATCAAAAGACGTAGATAAGGCAAATATTTGCGTAAACCGTCCACTCGTGGTTAACTTTTTTTTTCTCAGTAGAGAGCGCAGGATCGAGACTTTCATGTTATTCTGGTTCTTTCACGTATATTTTCTTTCTATAACTTCTTTTATGGACTGAAACATTCCTATGGGCTGGAATAACGAACAGTATAGAGATTTCTGGAATTATATCAAGTACATCACGTCCATTATTAGTACAACCCAACATTTGTCATTATTGAATTATTCGCTTGTTCCGTTTAAGTGCGGATAGCAAGTTTGTGATATTTGTGAATATGTCAAATATTTTGCCAAATGCAGCGAATACGCTCCACAAATACCACAACGCAACACAAATGTCAGCATTACGGACGTCTTGATGACATATTGCCAGCCTCTCGATGACATATTGCCAGCCTCTGGGCGTTCGTCATCGCACAGGACCGCGCACGTGGGCTAACCAGCCTTCCGGGAATTAAACTTCCATCTTTCAGATTATTGCAGATGCACCGACCCTGGGACAAGAAAGGTTCAGAAAATCATCTCCGGAGTGTGAGTTGATTGTAGATAATCCTTCTGTTTACATTGTGTGAGTGACAAAGGAGATATATTTTCGGAGGATAGTATTCAGTAAGTGCTCGAATTGAATAGTAGAGCGCTCAGCCAACTCAGCTTGCGACTAGTCTACTATTACTCAGCAATTCTATGCTCACTTCATTTTCTAACATACAAAACTACTAACTCTATGTTAAGATAGTAGAAAATATTTAATACACTCAAAATATAATAAAAATTGTTTCACTCTGTCCTTTACTCAAACTTATGCCCAAGCACGATTTTATTTAGCTGGATATTGGTGAGGTGATACTAGTATTCATGTTAAGAATTATTAATGAGAGATGTGTTGCCTTCTAATTCAACTTTTAATTCTTGTGGAAGTACTTAACTTGTAAACATTATCAGTCTAAAATAAAATAATTATTCACTAATTCTATTGTTCTGTTTTGAAAACATTTTAAAAACTTTTTTATATCTCCAATTAAATTTCAAATCAAGTAAATTATCTATCTTTACAATTAATATTCTTATCATTATATATTATTTGATTTGATTTTAGAGTGATGATGCCAGCTGATATGGCGAAAGCACTATCACAAGAATAAAAAACACTAGTAGACAACACATCTTTCAATTATACTTCCTAACATTATTTCCCACCAACTCGACACGCTACAACACGTTAAGGAAAATGGAAAATCACTTCATGATTAATTCGTGTGAAAGTTAATAATAAAAAAGACAAGGTATAACCTGCTCTGTCATAATTCTTTAATGAGCCAATAGCCTTTTCGTACACTTATTGTATATCGTTGAGAATTATTTTTGCATAGGTGAAACATGATGCCGCATGCAGAAAAATCAAGACGACTTTCGGACAAGTGTAGAACAAATGCGTCAATATTAAAAGCGCAGATGAAAAACCTCTGTTAAACTCAGAAAAAAGGGCTAATCGATGGCAAGAATACATTGAAGAGTTGTACAATGAAGAAGAACTGCCAAGAGAGACTGTAGAAAAGGAGGCAGTCATAGATCTAGATGAACTAGGATATCCAATTTTAAGATCTGAATTTGATAGAGCTTTGAAAGATCTGGCTACAAAAAAGGCAGTAGGGGTAGATGAGATACCATCTGAGCTTCTCAAAAATTTGGAGAGGTTGGGACGCAAAGGTTATTTAACATGATTTGCAAAACTTATGAAACTGGAGAGATACCAACAGATTTCCAGAAGAGTGTTATTTTTACATTACCAAAAAATCACTGTGAAAACTACCGAACAATTAGTTTGACTTCTCATGCTACTAAAATGCTAACCAGAATACTATACAGGATGATAGAAAATAAGGTTGAAGAGATATTAGAAGAGGATCAGTTTGGTTTCAGAAAAAGTAGGGGCACGCGTGAAGCGATTCTGACACTACGCCTAATAATAGGGGGAAGGATTAAGAAGAACCAAGACACATTTATGGCATTTGTTGATTTAGAGAAAGCATTTGATAATGTGAAAAGTACTAAAAGTTTCAAATACTCAAGAGAGTAGGACTAAAGTATAGGGAGAGGCGTGTTATCCACATTTATAAAAATCAACTGGCGATATTAAAAGAGGAGGGACATGAAAGGCAAGCTGCTATTAAAAAAGGAGTAAGACAGGGTTGCAGTTTATCACCTCTATTATTTAACCTATATGTCGAAGAAGCAATAAAAGAGGTGAATGAAAAGTTCAGGACAGGACTGACAATTCAGGGGGAGATGATATGAATGATAATATTTGCAGATGACATAGCTGTTCTTGCTGAGAAGAAAAAAGATTTAGAAGAAAAGTTGAATGGAATGAACATATTGCTTAGTGAGGAATTTGGGCTCAGAATCAATAACAAGAAAACGAAGGTTATGAAGAGAAGCAAAAATGAGGCCAATGATCGTATGAGTATTAGAATTAGAAGTAATACAGTAGAGGAAGTAAAGCACTTTTGCTATTTGGGAAGCAAGATCACACAAGTTGGGCGAAGCAAGGAAGATATTAAGAGCAGAATAGCACAAGAAAAGCTTTCACAACAAGAGAGACCTATTAGTATCACAAATTGATGTAGGACTAAGAAAGAAGTTGCTGAAATTATATGTTTGGAGCACAGCACTATATGGCTGTGAAACTTAGACAATGAGGAAACTAGAAAAAATCTAGAAGCGTTTGAAATGAGGTGCTACAGAAGAATGCAGAAAATTAAGTGGACTGATATGATACGAAATAATGAGGTATTAACTAGGATAGGTGAGGAAAAGAGTCTGTTACACGGAGGAGAGACAGGATGATAGGCCTTACAGAAAACTTACACGGAGGAGAGACAGGATGATAGGCCATGTTTTGAGACATCCCAGTCTTGTTAGTTTGGTAATGGAAGGATCAGTACCAGGGAAAAACTGTAGAGGAAGACAAAGATTGCAGTATGTCCCACAGATAATAGCAGACGTAGGTTGCAAAAAATATGTAGAAATGAAGAGACTGGCTCAAGATAGGATGATATGGAAGGTTGCATCAAACCAGACGAGAGACTGATGACCCTATAATGTAATAATACACTTATCGAGCATTATCAATGCTAAAAACAAATATAAAAGTAGAGAATCTGTATATTTCATCCTCTTCATAAAATCCATTATTTAACCAGCCTCCCCCCGTTATTTTACAACTATCATTTACCATACACGACGTTTCCCCCCCCCCCTACATTTCCTGAAACAGACACCTTCTTCCGGTCTCAAAATACTTTTTCTTATTAATTTCGTTTCTTTTTAATTTCTTTTTCGTTTCGCTTATGTTAATGTATTTTAAAATATTGATTCTTTACTTTTATATTTGTTTTTCGTATTGATGATGCTCGCTAAGCCAGCGAAAAAGCTTTTCACTTTCTGCCTATTATCATTCGTATGAAAGCATTGAATAGAGAATAACAATGACACTGGGAGATACCCACGTTTCACCTATGACTACGGGAAACCTCGAAATAGAGTTAGGGGGTTGCAGCAAGTTTACTTGGGTGAATCCACAATGGATTGCCGGGAGTAAAACCTGCAGTGGGTGTGAGATTTATTAAAAATAAAATAATTACAAAACATATGAGCAACAAGTATGTATTAAGTAATATTAATATTTATATAAATTATATTCATATAATTATCAGGAGCTATCGGTAAACATGCTTCTCGATTATAAAAGAATGAATTTGTTCTAGAGTTATCATGTACACGTATGTTATTGATTATGAATATCTGAGGTTGAAACANTAAGGCGTGACCGTGGGGGATGTAATTGGTACGTATTGTGACCGAAATATACTTGAGTTGTTACACATATAATAATCAGGAGCTATCGGTAAACATGCTTCTCGATTATAAAAGAATGAATTTGTTCTAGAGTTATCATGTACACGTATGTTATTGATTATGAATATCTGAGGTTGAAACATCACGTATGTGTATTATGTAATAAACAGGTGTAGTACAAAGGTCGTTAAAAGTTGATTAATTGTCAGTACTAAAATATTAGGCCCAAAAATATAACTATCAGCCCAAGACCAAATAATGAACAACTTTTTTACGAGAAGTAAACTTTGCACTATAAATGTAAAAAAATGGATTTGTTCAAGAATTTTTCGGTTGCCATGCATGAATATTTTGTTCATTTATTATTAACACCTGAATATGGCCAAAACATAAGTTGAAACGTTGGGTGTGCGGGCTGAGGAAAAAAGGTTTATTTAAAAGATGGTTAAAAAGTTTTTTAATTAAGGGCTAATAAAAATTGATTTTTGGCAAATTGAATTTGATGGAATGGTGGTCCCGTCTTTGCTTCGGGAAAAATTGTTTATTCCCTCCCCCGCCGCATAAGTGGTCGTACGTAAACTATGACAGCATTATCGACTATAAATTTATTATAAATAAAATGTGATTAGGGAAAGTTACGATTTTTTTCACTTTTTTATAAATTCAATCTTTTACTTGAACGAAAATATAGTTTTAATTACTTTGGATACTGGGCATATTCCGTTATAGTAACATGGTATTTCGTACTTCGCGCGCCTTTTCGTAGTAGTTGCCTGGTTCTCCACGTGGCGTTGAAGTCTCTATGTTCACTACAGAGCTTAGAAGTTTAAAATCTCTGGATGTGACTTGATGGCATTTTGCTTCGACTCGCAAGTCCATCCTGAAAAAGTCGCGACATATTAGTGACGTTACGTAGAACATGTGATGAACCAAATAAGTGATATCATGCAGACTGCAGATGTTTATAGGATATTGTGTGTTTCATTAGGCTTCAGTATTAATCATATATTCCGTAAACCATGCGAAATATCAAATACTAATTGAATTCCGATTAAACAACAGGGCAATGTTGTGAATAAACCATGAAACTATGATTAGATCAATTTAAAGATACAATGTTAGGGATACATGTGTTAGGGAATGAAACGAAAAATAGAAAAACTACATTCACGCATTCATGACGTTCAGCCGTCCTGTTTTAAAATGTTGATGCCAACTGTTCGTGGATTAACAAACAAGGAAGACCTTGAAGTGAAGTTTGTACCTACCTCAACAAGTAAGTGAATCACGACTTTCATTCGTAACTCTAAAACTGAGTCTAATATTTCATATTTTATTTTTATTTCAATGAAGTATTTACTTAAGTGTATTTTATTGAAAGTTGTTTTATTGAATTTAATTGAATGAATGTATGAAATACTTGTTCAATTATGAATATATAGGGGAAGTGATACTAACTTAATTGTAAAGTTTGTAACACTCACTAAAAGTTATCATTTCTAATATTAACAATTAACAGTGAAATTATTTCAAGGCCATCTATTTATGGATTCAACGAAGTTATATCGGTGATTGTGAAATGTGTTTGTTGACTCACCCATCTTCTTTTGTAGTTTCAAACATTTTCCTCCGTTTTCTTGAGTGGCACTTCTGTGTCCTCGTTATTTAATGCTCCAAAATATGTTTTAACACTCTAAAGGACTATAAAAATAATGTTTCAACTCATTGCTTGGGAAGGAAAAGTTTTGTGGACAGGGTTATATACATCAGTTATTACTAACACTGCGGATACACAATTCAAGAAAATTTGCTACATGCTATAATATAAATTTTAATTAAAGAAATTTAAATTACTCAAAACATTTGAGGGTAAACACTATTTTCATTAAAGAAAATTAATTCGTGAAAATTATCATTTGGCGCATATCTTCTTGAATTTTTTAAAAATATCATGAACAAATTATAACAAGCAAACAACTATATTTGTTATTTTTTATAGAGCAGTCCATGCCAATATTTTTTCCCCTTGTGCTCTAGACATGTAACACCCGTCACTGACATTAGACTCTTTTATTGGAATAGGTGGGATGGTCTTTTGCTTGTTTTTGGGGAGTAAAGTAGTTTGTTGTCGTCCACCTGATGTAAAACTGTTCACCACTACATGTAGTTCCTTCTTATACTATACACATGGAGAAGATAAGTGATAATTTTCAGTTAGATGAAACAGGTGACGAGCGGGGAATCGAACCCGGGACTCCTACTTTCATCGTGGAGGTGTTAACCACTACACCACCCGCAAGCCTTCCACAAACGTACACCATTTTTCTACACCGTGTATCTGGGTGGAAATGGTGTACGGTTGCGGAAGGCTTACGGGTGGTGTATTGGTTGACACCAGTGCGATCATACAGGGGTCCCGGGTTCGAATCCCGACTCGTCGCCATTTTCACCAGAGTGAAAGTTATCATAGTTTTCACTACTTTTCTGCCAGCAACTTATTTATTAATTTATTTATAAACAGGGTTTTTCTAGTTTCTAAATTTATTTATTACGACATTTATATAACATTTTCACTTCACTACTTCAGGTAACGTTCCACTATCACAATCCCCTTCACACCACTTCGTTCCCTTCTCTTTCACCCCTCTTTCCATCTTTCGAGACGACAGTCTCAATCTCGGCTTATCTCTCCTCCACCTCCGTCGCCTCCAGAAAGAAGCGTACGCCAACCGACGCAGGAAAAAGTCATTAAAACTTTAACGCGTGTCTGGAGGCTCGATATCGATTTGTAGTGCGCTGTAATCTGTCGTAAGACGATTGAAGAATGTTGAATTCGATGCGGAAGCAAATCTTGGAAATTTAAGAGGCTTCGTCTCGATTTACTATCGAAGCGTCTTGAGACGGGTTTTGTCGTAGAGATCGATGAACATGTTTACAAAATTTAGGTTCCTGCAATGAAATAATAAATGTGGAAGTGGACTATGTTAATTTATCGAATCTAAAGTACTGATATATCCTTGAGGAAATTCGGCGGAGAGTTGGACCTTTAGAACTTCATATGACTTCTAGTCATACATTAAATATTTTCATATTCTACGTTAATTTGATTTTTGGTTCGAGAAAACAGAAGTCCCAACTATTTTTTCACTAACTTGTTTTTCGTGGCGTCCCCATTGTCGCGACTTCCATCACAAATGTTTATTATTCTGTGAATGTGTTCGTGTTCTAACAATACTGCTTTCCCTGTTGCGCGTTTTAATGTATATCCATATTGCTGTCGAGATTTTATAATCTCATAGACGAGGTCTTCTGAGAAGTAAATCAATGTGAATAAGAAAGTTCTCTTTACTTGACAACATGGGTGTATGCTATCGTGATAAGCAAGAATCATTCTATCGCTTTCGCATTGTTAAGTACTCATTTATTGACAGGACAGAATATTGGGACTGTGAAATACTGAAGAAAACTAGTAACATTGCTTAATAGATTTTCAATTATAATTTTACTGGTTTATAAATCGGGTATATATGTTTGGTCCTATCTGTATGTATAAAAGCGAATTACAACTGACTGACTGACTAACAGGAAATTTTAGAAACTACAAAACCTACAAACTTCAAATTTGGCAGATAGGTTCTGTTTACGGAGTAGACGTTCGCTAAGAAAGGTTATTTTATAAAAATTCATCCCCGTGGGGGTGAAATGGTGGTTGGAATATTTTATGTATGGACCACACCATAACTCTTGAGAGTCTGAAGCAATTTCAACCAAACTTGATACACAGGTGACTTAATATATGACAACAAGCAGATGCTTTCTAAGATACCAATCAGTCCACATTGCAGATGATATACCCCTAGCATCCATAGGGTAGGGGTGGGAAAGAAGAACAGGTAAATATAATAAAAAACGACCGTTATTGGTGTTGCATAAATCAATTTTGGGACCGCTGAAGTGAATTGACTCTGTCATAGCCAGGTAAGTACACGATCACCCCCTATAAGGAATAAACACCCTTTGTGTTGGGAGTGAGAACGAGTGAAATGTAAAACTGATCGAAAGAGACCGATATTAGTTTTGAGATCGTAGTTTGCGGGGCCGCTGAAAGTATTAGTGACATTCTCGAAGACGTCAAAGTTCACAATCAGCTCGTATGAACTCCAGCACCCGTAGGATATGATTGAGAAATATTACGACCATGACATAGCAGTGACGAGTCCGTATTTTTCGGCGTCACTGAGTTGATAGTGAAATTCCGCTATCGTGTAAGACTGAACTCAGCCCTCTTGTAATAAAAAACACCACTAACACCCCTTGGGTAGGGGTAGGGGTGGAAGTAGATAAAAATAATTGAAAACTAATATTGAAATATTAATAAAAATAAAAATGCATCGGATACATATTTTTAGGGTTGACGAGATGTTTCAACAACCAATACTGTTCAAGATGATACCTCATAGGAGCACTGTATTCTTAGAGCTGTGGGCGGAAAGAGTAAAACGTAAATATAATGTAAAAAGACCGATATTAGTGCCGAGTCCATGGTTATTTTGTATTGTAAGACGATAAATTGTATTTCCAATGGCATTATGTACCCTTCAGACCAAATGCGGTGCACTAAGTCCCTAGATGTGGGGGTTGGGACGAGCGTGACACAAACAATTATCAAAAATGTCTGCTAAGAAAGAATTTACAAAATTTCACCCCTGAGTATGTAAAACGGGAAACTGGTGTTTAATAAAAACATTTTTTGAATAATCAGTGAAAATAAGGGATTGAGGATACACACCATTACTAATATGACCTCAATGGATAACATTAGTGGATAACATTATCAGTGAATACCGATGAGGATATGAGAAAAAAATAAAATTGGAGACATATTACAGAATTTACGAGAGCAACGTTGCGGGTACTCAACAAGTGTTTAACACAAAACACAAAATTCTGCCAGAAGATTCAGCTAGAAGACGTCTGGGCTGGAACCAGGCTCCTAGGAACAGTGTTTTCACAAGAGTGAATGCAAAGAAGATCACTTCAATAAAAAATATACACCTATTGTTGAAGAAGAATTAATCTCATTGGAGCTTATAAAAAACAAGATTTCATTGTCGTGAAGAAATTCAATTGCCTCGCCAATAATATGTTCAATCAAGAAATAATTCACACTATTTATAATGTGAATGTTAAATAAATGTTTCAATATGAAAAAATGAGCATAAAACAAATTTTATAAGATACAATACGTATTTTTAGTCTTCTCGTTTCTCGTGAAAAAGCAGCCCTAAAAATATACAATAAAAAACAGATGATCTACTATCGTTATTCGACTGTCAAGGTCGAGCTACCGCCGCGCTCTCTGACGCAGGAATTCAGAAATATTTCCTTCGAAGCCTAATAATCTTCAGCCGGTCACTGGCGCGCCCTGGTGGCGTAAGTTTAAACTACCCCCTTTCGAAGCAGTAGCAGCTGTGATATAATTTACTGCTGTTCCCGGCGGTCAACAGCTTACTGAAGAATATTTTACTATATCTTCAAGGCGGGAACGTCAATTCTGCCGAACTGCGCAAGCGCGTGTCGTACCTGCGCGCAATAGGTGTTTGTTCATTTCAGGTGTACTTTTTTTGTTACCTGCATGATCATTTCGAAACAACAAGTGTTATATAAACACTATGCCAGATGCCATGAATTGCCATTGCTGCCCGTTCAGGCATTGTGCACACGCATGCATCCTAAGTGCTATTTCTATCAGCTACCTCACTGAGGACGGGATGGCTGTGCGCGTAGTAGTGGGATACTGCCAGGAGTGGTAATGTCTTTCCTATCGTTTATTTTCTTATCGAAGTAGCAGCTGCGTAGAATTGTTTCCTAAATATATCCGAGAAGCGGAAAAGTATTCGCTTTGCAATGGCGTGCATGTTTCTTCAGCCAGCTGAAGGGGTATGAAGTCTAATACACTATTCACAAAAATATAATATGCAAAAAAATACAACATTATTAACATTATGACGTTTATTTGAAACAGTTTATTTGCTTATGCAACAGTAAAGGTCCTTAAATACGCTCACAATTGTGGAAGATCCTTAATTTTCATCAACACTTTTTAAAATTTCCTTGTTTAAAAAGGATGGAAAAAGTAAATGTGACGAAGTATGGCAATATGCTTGGAGACTTGAAGGAAAGATTCACCCAACGTTTCAATGATTTAGATGATTTCGAAGTTTGGATTTAAATCCTTTTGATGTCAGTGTTGAAAATGGTCCTTCCTTCTGTCGCGTACTCGCAGACAGTGGGCACCCGCGTGCCCAAGCAAGTGACGTAACCGTTTCCAAAGATGTGGCTCATCATAGAAAGGCTTAAATAAAGCCGCTGCTCACGGCGTTCAGGGAGAACTGCCGCTACTCTCGCGCTAGTCGCCAGTGTACGTTCCTCGTTGGTTCGGCTAGATCACATAGGTCCCGACAACAGCCCCTTCCGCTATTCCGTCGAGTATCTCCGGACTTGCACAGTATACTCGTTCCTTCTCCCGTACACTTTTGCTTTCCCGACATCTATGGAGCTCCTGGTCGAGTCACTCTTAGGGAAAACCGTTCCTTCGGGGACAAGTGGGCGTCGCTCCGGAGTTGCTATTTACTGCTAGATCATCTACAAATAAATCGCTGTTTGCCATGACGGGATCATTCTGTAATCATTCCTTAGGCCATTAAGAAATAGGGAATTGCTCCTCAAGCCAGAATGCCTCTCTTAGTGAGGAGACTGGATCAAAATAAACATCTCCCCACGACATTGAGTCGTCAGGTGAGGGATAAAAGAATATGATAAAGTCACCTCACGACTTTTGTGTTTCAAGTGTGTGGTTAAAATAAAAGGAAGGCACTAACCAAGGTAGCTTCACGACATTTGGTGTCAGTGTGGGGCAGAATAATAAGAAGTCTCCTCGCGACATTTTCTACAAATGGGGCAAGTTGTTATAATATGTGACATATTTATCTGTACGCTTCCGAGAACAAATGGTTTATTTTAATTTCACAAAAATTCTTATTCCCAAGTTTCAATAATTTTGTGCGTTTGCTGGTGCCATTATATCGATATTCCGCAGTACTTACCCCTGCGAACAGCGATTTTCAAAAACGAAGCTTTTAAAATCCCGTATGAGATCAAGGCTTACGGGTAAATATTTTACAGTTATTGTGAGAATTGTATCTGCTCGTGACTTACAACCTACAATCGAAGATATTATGGCTGAAGAGACAGTGTAAATACTTTTGCTTAATTACATCAATCTTTCTTTTATAGTCACCTCGTGCACTTTTATACTTTGTGTCGTGAAGCGAGCTCAAATGTACCGCGCATCAGAAGCGTTTATCCTGGGCGAGACAGAACTACTGACGGTGCGCGGGCGCACAATTTAAATACGCAAGACTACAGTGCTCGTTCTCTTGACTCTTGTCATGTGATTCTATTCCGTCCTGTCGGTTTAAAATTGACTCAACGGTCTCTGCCAAATTCTTCTAACCCTCATTCCCTTTTCCGCCTGTCACACAAGTCACAACTGCACAAGACTCGCCATGCGCTCCGGGAGTAGTGTTGTCTCGTCGCAGGGCGCTCCACGCCGCCGCTCGCTACACTCTGGGTGAGATGGGTAAATAAAGCTATGCTTGTCGATACTGAGAATGAGGCTGTATTTACACCTTTTTCTCCTT
>NNCF01128989.1:214276-237708 GCA_002313205.1 Laupala kohalensis
ATAGTATTTATTTTGATTTTGATCTTGTTTATTATCTCTTTCCTCCAGTTTGTGATGTTCCTTTCAGTTATTATCATTCGATCCGGCCAATGTTTTCCCCACTATCTTTGAAGGAATCATTTTCTTGTGGGAGAAACTCTATCCTATACGAAGTTATATATCCTATAAAACAAAGAAATGATGGGCTCAAGATTTTGTTCAAACAATTGATGTAAAACGATATTGAGAATTAACGCGTTACAAAAAGCTAAGAAGAATTTCATACGTCTTATTTAAGATTTATTGATGTGAAATTAGATATTAATATAAACAGCTGAAATATATTGAAAATAAATATTTAAAAAGAGATTAGATACTAATGGTGAAATACATCTTACATGCAACCCAAATTTAATTAATATAGATCTAAATACAAATTGTTTTGTATGTATTATATGTTATCATTAAATGCATAGGACTAGAATCTTCCACTAAAATTTTTAAGACGCCTGAAAACCCATTTAAATCAATTTGTCAAGTTGCGACGATTTCAAAAGATGTATCATATTCTAGCAATCGCTGGGAGTTTCGTATATAAATTTATTGTCAAAAAAACAGTACAAACTGCGTATGACCACGTGGAGGACAATAAACTAATTTACTCTCCGGAAGCAAGCAAGGGACCATCCCATCAATTCCGNCGCGGATTAAAAAATTTCAGCAAAAGTTCCTAGATAAGATAAAAAGTTAGCTGCGAGTTATAAT
Organism: Laupala kohalensis; assembly: GCA_002313205.1. NCBI lineage: Eukaryota > Metazoa > Arthropoda > Insecta > Orthoptera > Trigonidiidae > Laupala > Laupala kohalensis. Next base: position 215,021 of record NNCF01128989.1, read on the forward strand.
ACATATATAATATCAATATCGTAGCAATATCAATTGGGATATTTAAGAACAGTGTTTGATTTCTATGTTCAGGGACCTGCAAGATGAAGTAGGTGGTCGACGCAGTATGCTTACAGGCTCTGGGTCCTCCCTGAAGATGGTCCGTCCGTGATAAAGTTTGTTCTGTGTTATGTTTGGTACTAAAAATCAATCTTAGATATGAGAGAAGGATGAGGTAGGTAAGAGAAGCGGAGTTCGCGAACCCGTCTCAGAGACAGGTATGCATTGTATGCCTGTGTCCTTGCACTACCAACGTTGCCTTGTCGAGTCACGGGTATCGAGTCCACGTTACAACATAGCTCGACTGTCGCCTTTCGAATGCTGCTCAAATCGCTTCCACCCTCCGCACACTTGAAGGATGCAGAAGCGTGTAGAGCGTGTCAGCTGCGCTTTCGTGACAGTGTTCTTAATTAGGACTAGCAGAGACGAATACTCAAAATTCAAGAGCTAATTTTTATTACGTACCATTTTGCTTTCTCTTATACAAGCTATGCAGAAAGTATAGTCATCGTGAAAAATTCGAATGCGAGGTTTTAGTGAATTTATCTGTTTTGGAGGTTCCTGATTTCGAAAATGTGATTTTTGTCAAAATGTTCGTCGATCACAACGATTTCGAAAAAAAAAATTGTAAATAAATTTAATTCATTTTTCGTATTTAGGGAACAAGTTACGTGTGGTAGATGCACTTGCTCTAAAATTTATTTTACTTTCATACAACGGATACTTCACATGAAGGTCAAAGTACTCTTTTGAAAATTACTCAGAAACGTCTAAAACGTTTGGTATTGACGCAGTGAAATAATTTGTCTGCTGCATTTGTTAACTGCATGATGAAGCTTCAATATTATTTAGCGGTTTAAATGGATTAAGGAGAGGTACAGTTTTTGTAAATTGATAAGGAAGATTTTACTGCAATGAATTAACTGAATGCATCCCTAATTTCTGTCTGTTGGTTTGGATACACGGATCTCGCGCTTGATGTACGACGATGTACGAACATATTGAACTGATGCTGCTTCTTGTACACGTGAGGCGTCAAGAGTAAACTCAAAATGAAATTACATAAAAAGTATTACGGAACGTTTTTTGAATATTTTATCTTACAAGACAAATACTCTTTAAAAAAATTATATGTGGTTTTACAGAGTTCGGATAAAACGAATCTATGTGAGTAATTTACATGTACAAAAAAAAAAAGTGGAGAACATCTAGGTTGATTAAATATTTATGTTTTTCCCAAGAAAGATTTTGTTCTCGACAATGACGATGAAGCTCTCTTTAACTTTATCCGCATAATTACCCTACTTCTTTGTATAATTTCAATTATTACAAAACATTTTATTGTAGGCAAACACGATTATAACTCTCAATGTTCTTATCTCAATAAATATCTAATTTATTCTATACATCTCTGACGTACCTTTATGACAACTCTAATATATTTTTCATATTAACAGAGAAAAACACACAAATGAAGTATCGTATTTTAGAACATTAGAAAAATTTATCGGCGGTTTCCTATTGTTTCATCTCTTACCTTTCCATTACAGAGATAACTTCATTAAAATTACATCAAGAAAAGAAGGTTATTGATTCATTTATTTGAAAACTTAGTGACTTGAGTCCTTAACAAATGACAGCGCTGACACGTCTGACCATGTTGGTTTAAACAATATTCGTTGGGATTTGTGACGCTCAGTTTGGCATAGTAAAGTACTATTCGTAACTGTTCTCATGTGCTGTTTACAATGTAAAGTGCTAAATATGAAACTGACTGAAACTCACGAACAAACGAAAATGATAATGATTTATTCCATCCATATAATTACAAAATATCAAACACATAAAAATAATAATCTTAGGAATTACTGTGAACTATTACCAGTAGTAGAGATCAGAGAGAATATTATCACAACGTAAACGAAATATCAAGTCACAAGAGGTAAATAAAATAGCTTAGCTAAAAAAATAAGTTTTATATTATTGTACAGAATGTTTCATTCATTCACTTTCCCGCGGGATTATATCGCACGGATTTAGCTAGTCAATATGTACTTGAACAATCAAACGTTACTTGTCGCGTTCTGATTGTTAAGGCAGACTTACGAATCTCCTGGACCTCCCNTGAATCTCCTGGACCTCCCCTTCTCTCTTGCTACCAACAGCAACCTCTGCTTGATCTGCGTTGTGCTATCGGAGTTTCGAACGTCTACAATACGCGCAGTGTTTCTTTTCCCTTTGCTCTTGTGACGTGGGTTGCGGTTGCCATGTTGGACTACTGCAGTGTATGAATGTGAAGGCTACGAGGGGAGTGCAGATAGCGCCATTTGTATTCATGGTTCAAGGATTTTGAGACTCGCAGATACGTGAGCTAAATTCTACTAGGACGCATTGATTTGGTATCGTTTATAGATGACAGATCGACGAGTAACGCGAGATTACTTGACGTATTTGGTGTTCCTTAGTGCTGGATATGATAAATGCAATGAAAATATGTCAGTATATTGCAAAACTCTAGGTAATATTAATTTTTTGTTGCTTAACCTAACACCCGTTTCCCCTTCCCATAAAATATTTTTATTTATTATTCAAGCCGAGCAGGTGCATAATGGATTCATTGTTTTGTAATTATGTCAAGAAGCTTATTTTATAGTACACTCACAGTTCTGAATTGTGGGTCTAAATTCCACAATTTGTTTGAAAAGCTGAATTTAGAGTTATGTTAAACTTTCAGAACTACAATTTAGTGCTTTAAAGTTTAACAGTATGATTAGCTTCTTTTTAGGCATTAGGTATGTAAATGCAATACTCATTACATACACTTCACAGTATTTATTTAAGACTACGCTAGAAATAATAATCATAATCGATCTATCGTGATCTATTAATATAGATCTATTGTATGTACTTATGATGTACTCTATATGGAATACCTATAAGCTGCATTATCACGGTTCTTTTAGTGTGCGAAACAAAGTGAATTCACACAGCCAATCAGATATCAAAAGTAGGTCAACCAAACACGGAGTAATAGAACTAACACATTTAATGAGTTTTCATAGTTTTCATACTGAAACTCGAGGTTGTCGCATATCATTATAAACTCAATTGCTACATGTTTGTAGTTTTTCAGATTCAAAATTTCGAATGCTTTGAAACTTGTTGTTTTCTGTTTTTTTGCTTGATTGTGATCCAGTTAACTCTCATTTATGTCACTTTCAATTAAATATCTCGTCTCTTGGTTAAAACACGCAGAATCGATAAGGAACTAAATAGTAGTGAAAATCCAGAGAGGAAATGTCCAACAATTTATATTTTGTGTGGAATTAAATATTTTAGAACCTCTATGGTTTTACTATTCACAAGTTCTATAAATTGAAAAATTGCCTTTTATTCAAAAGCTTGCTTGCTCTACGGGAGTGACATAAAAGCCCACCATTATTTGCTCTTCGCATCCACGGACACCGGCAGAAATATCACGAAGAGGACAAGGAATCAAACGTAATAATCACAAACAATCTAAAGACATGGAAGGGTGCTCTCTCCATTCTGTAGAAAAATTTCAATTATAAAATATAAACATACAATGAAAAATGAAATCTTTTCTCGGTTATTAAAAAGATACGACACCCATGAGATGCAATACAAAGAAAAGAAAATGTTTGATCCTCATGCCAAGTTTTTATGGTATCACACGAAAAACACAAAATTTCATACTTTTCGATACATATTGTGACTGATATAAATTCAGGGACATGGTTCATTTTGTTTTTAGAGCACTGTAAAGATCTGAAAAATATGAAGGAAAACAATTATAGATGAGGTATATTTGAATAAGGAAATTGATGTGTGAAAACGTCGAGCTGCAATGTGTCAACGCAGCAGTTACGAAAGAAATGAAGTAGATATTACGATAAACATGAATTTTTGTATTAGACCCTTTTGCTCTTCTCACAAGTTTATTACCCTTCTCACGAGACATTACTATGTTACTGTTCAAATCTAAGTTGTCATTTTAGATTGTCAATACTGTAGGCTATACTGAAATTAGAAAAAATAGGAGGTAAAATTTATGAAGTTTTAGAATTTTGGAATTAGTTTCAGATTGTTGTATTATTCATTATTATGGACGCGCCCCCAACTTCCACGGGGTTTTGCATTTCTAAATGCCACCCTTACGCTCGTGAATTTGCCGGAAAATTTGATGTATTAAACTTTATTTCACACTCATGACATAAATCTTTTAAAGAGATTCTTAAACATTTTACCAATTTTTCAGTTTTCTAGGATGTGACCTGTCTTTGTAGCCACTGGAGAGGGATAAAGAGACACACTACAAACTTTCTAGGCAAATGCCTGTTACAATATGTACGAATTCCAAACAAAGCTTGAATTGGCTCTCTAAATTTATAAGTGTCTGTAATCTGAGTGCTGCTATCTCGAAAGATCATGCTACACTACTGAGTAAATAATAATAATAATAATAATAATAATAATAATAATAATAATAATAATAATAATTTATTAATCTGCGAGTGAGCAATCAGTTGCTGATGGAAAACAAAATATCCCCCAGAGGACTTACATCTAGTAAGTACGAGTTTGGCGAACATGGGGTCCCGAGCTGAGTATGGCATTACTTCCACTTACTTGTGAAAGGCTCCTTCCTTTCTCTTTCATGACCTTCCTGGTCACCTCTTGTTCTTTTCGATCCCGACGCTAGGGTATCTTTCACTTTCCTCTTTCTTTCTTTTTTTTATAATGAGATATGTAATGTTTTGAGATATGTCGATATTTGAGTTTTTAGTGGGTATGGTTGAGTCATTCGGCGAATCCAACACGCGTGGAGAGTCATGTTGGCTCTCCCTAGTGCGTAACAGCATTTTCCCTACCTGTACAAGTTTTTAGGGCTCTAATGACCTCAATGTCAACGAACCGTAAAACCCCACAAAAGGAACAAAAAAACATAATAGACATAATAAGAATATATATAATACGATTATGTGAAATGTAAAAAAAATAAAATAAAAGGAATCAGCTCCCAAATATCTATAAAATACAAAACACACATACGGAATAAAATGCCTAGAAAATTAGTACACAAGAAGCGAGAGAAATAATACATTTAAGAAATTAATAAATAAAATTATGGCATACGTTCAGAAGCACATTTTCACTTACAAACAGATAGACACACATACTCATACCTACAAGCACGTTTCAATATACACACATATTCCATTACTCCTCCGATAACCTTAATGTAAAAATAATTGCTATAATATAATTAAAGGAAATTATTAACCATAAAAAATAACAGGATTGCTGTGAACACTCACGAACAATTTACATCAGTACAGTATATACTACACTATATTATACTATACTATACTGCACTATACTACACTACACTACACTGCTACAGAACATAGACGTCCAAGGAGTGTTAATTTAAGCCGAGGATAGCCTTCCCTTAGATAATCCAATGTATTATATTCCTTCCGTTATTTTCCTGGAATGTTGAACGAAGCTTTAACATCGATAGACTATCGAAATCTATCGATATTTTATGTAAAGACTGTCAAATAACATCAACAGTCCTTATATCGATGATAGGTGTTCTATCATTTTCTTATCGTTATTTCATAATATAATATAAATTATAAACAATAATAAATTAAAATAATAATAAAGAATAATGATTAACAAATTATAACAATCATGCATATATAAATCTTATATTTTAATTAAGAAATTCATATAATTTAACAGTGGTTTAATCAATAATATAATTTATTTATCGCTTTAAACACAATTTATCATAATATTTTAACGCTAATAATTACGTATTAATAATACTCTTAAGTTTGCTTCTCACATACTTTTAGTTTAAACAGAAATTTTCTTAAATAAATTTATCGTATTTTTTGGGTTTTATTTGACATCTTTTTTTCTGTAATACTTTTTCCGCTCGGACGCAGCAGATGAACTCCACGAAACAAATGTTTTTGTAGACTATGGTTTTTATAGTATCCTTACTCCGTACATTTTGACTTTTTCCGTTTCAAATAAAAATTAAGAAGAGTCTATACTGAAAAAGAAAAAAAAATTGGTCCATATTTACATTATTAAAATATTGTTTAATTTTGAATTGAATTGAATTGAAAACAGTCGATAGCCCCATCCTGGCCCGGGTTTTTCTCCGTTTTTCCTTCGGGTAGAGGCGGATTTCTTATACAGGTTCTCTAGGCTTTGTCTAGGGGCGTGTTTATTGTAACAATAAATCGTGAATTTAGTGTTTTTTCAACTCTTATGATTTTTAAACACTATACTCAGAATAATCTATAGTTCGATAATAACTTGTACATGTAAATTTACAAACATATTTGCGTTAAATTACAAACATATTGACATTATATATGTATTATAACTCGCAGCTAACTTTTTATCTTATCTAGGAACTTTTGCTGAAATTTTTGAATCCGCCTCTGCCTTAGGGCCCTTGATCGGAATTGATGGGATGGTCCCTTGCTTGCTTCCGGAGAGTAAATTAGTTTATTGTCCTTCACGTGGTCATACGCAGTTTGTACTGTTTTTTGACAATAAATTTATTATTATTATTATTATTATTATTACCATCGATGTTTAACGCTTCCTATGTTGAACCACCTAGCATTACCATTGATCTCACGGAGACGCTAGTGTTGCAGCAGTTACATCACAACCTATCACAAAAATCATTGTCGTAAAATTTTATTCTCGTTGTGGGATTATGCAAGGACAAAAAATTAAAAAAAAAAAAAACTGATTACAACAAAGTTTCAGTACGAAATGAGGTTCAATCTACTGTCTTGGCATAACTACGATACCAAACCTATTCACGCAGTATCAGTGAAGATATTGTTCTAACACTGCGGCATCAATATTTAACTTTTTGTATGGAGTGTAAAGCTAGTATTGTAATTCTGAAAACACATTTGACTTAATGGATGTCTTAATTTCAAAAATAAAATAAATTTTATTGTCAAAAAAGTTGCAAACTGCGTATGACCACGTGGGCTATAATAACCACGTAGGGATAAGTTACTCACCGGAAACAAGCAAAAGACCATCCCCTCAATTCCGAGCAAGCGCACTACAAAAGAATATGTTAAGTTGTTGTGTAACCCACTTTCTTGGGGTTATTTAGTTCTTCCTTTAATTTTTGCACTTCGATAATTCATTTGTGGGAATTATTCCGTCGTCTTACGTAGAAAAGGAACGCAACAATTTTTTGGAACGTATGCGTATTAACATGTATAATGCATGAGAGCGAGAGGAAACTAAGAGGTGCAATCTGACACACCAACCACGAAAAGAGCTTTTATTATTAATGGTGCGTGGTGGGTGAATACGAAGCATCCATTAATATTGACTTTGTTCGCTACCTTTTCAAAGAAAATCTCCTCAGATGGAGATAAAGGATCATACTGAACTGAGTATTATGTAAAATATTATTTAACACCGCAACAATAATAACAATAATAATTCTATTAAAATCCTAATTTATTTTGACCAGATATTTCTTGCTTGTGGAACTTGGCATCTCCAATAGAAAATGTGTTCGTCAGTAATTAGTTCACACTAATATTTTTTTTTTCATTTCATCCATTTAAAAGTGAAATGTTTAAAATTGCAGAAATGCATTCTTATCTCTTGAATTTAGCAACCTTAATGTACGGAAAGAGATGTTACATCACAATTAATTCGTGAGATATTTTGTAATAGTGAAAATTCGGGAAGACACATTGGTGAATCTATATCGTCTAAAAGATACATTACGTCAAAGCATCAAGTTCTTATGCGTTAATAGGTGAGTCTGATAGTCAGTCAGTGAGTCAGTGTGAATCACACACTCACTCAGGTCTACGCCGTATGTACTAAGACATAGAGGGCACGTTAAATTAAAATGATATGCTAAACATACGTGAAATACAAGTTGTTTTCAAAGCGACACGTCTATTTCACAAATGCTACAACTAACGATTCATTGCTGTCTAATAAAATATATAATGTATTTAAATTTGTAATACTGCATAATAAATATTTTCTAATAAATTATATAATACTGTATAATAAATATTTTTCGATTGACTATAACTTTGTTTCTCATAACTCGGTTTCAGTAAAAACCGAATACAACACCATTATCTAATTATAAGTAAAATAAAATCGCAAGTTCAAACTAAACGAAACGAGACTCACTTTGTAACCCTTTTCTGAAAGGTACCCACAAACAATTTTTTATTTATATCCTGCCACTTCTCTTGCGTCAGGTTTTGATTTTTCATTGTAAATATTCACTCTTGGATCATTATTCGTATATTTTAGTTTGTCGTAGAGTAGACGGATTGCAAAAGAAAAACGAATAATTAGAATATACCCTAGTTCTCCACTCTAAACACAATTGTTAGATATACTCACTATGTTAGATTTTATCTTTATCATATTTGGTATAACACTTTCACTACTACTTTCAAAATAAATGTTTCCCTGGGATCTTTCGAGCAAGGTGATTCAGTCAACCCAGCGATGTCTCAGTTTGTATTGGAACTTGTTTTTTTTCCATTTTGTTTTAGCTTCGTTGCTTCTTTCGATGAAAGCTTTGAACCACTTAACATTATTGCAACCTTTTTTCCGAGAAATCTATCAGCCAGAAAACGACGGCTGCGGGCGGGTGAACTGTCACATCTATTTTCTTCCGTTTATTGAGTTGTGACACGGATACTATAGAAAGCAATTTTTCTCTTATCACATAAATGAAATAACATTTATAATTATTAGTTGAACTCGAGAGAATACTTCAGACGTAAAAATATTTATGGAAAAAGAATTCTATGTAACAAACTGCTTGTAAATTTTTTGGCAAAATTAACTTCTGACGTTCTATAAAATATTTGTTTAAACCTCTTCTCTTGGATAAAGATCCACACAATATGTCTTGGATATAAACGTACTGCATTGTATCGTATCTTCAATGATGATTATGAAACCTAATTTCACCAGAATAAAATGCAGTGCTTACAAAATCATTGTTACGACTGAATATTAAACATTTAGGATTGGTTACATGCGACATAAGACTAAGGAACTGACTTGGGGTGCGATATGAGATTAAGGCGATTGTTTATTAGCGTACTGTCGTTTATGGAATTATGACAAGTCTATTTCATAGGAATTCTTAAACCAATTATAAAACAAATGGTACACAGTTAAAATGTAAGATAGCGATTCCTATAAGGTCCAGAAAATTATCTTTATAATGATTCCTGAATTTGGCAATGGGAGAAAAGTGTTAACTACAAACACATGCCGCTTAAAAATGTAATATAGAGGTTGAGTGTTCTGTTTTGTGGTACAGAATGTTGCAAAAACCTAGAGTTAATACCAAGAACTCGGACTGTAAGTATTTTTGGTAAAAATAATTTATAATGGGTAAATTACTTTCAGTCAAAGTGAGTTTCTGCTCTCTGAACCTTTTTAAATGAAATATTGAACTATTTTCTGTAAACTCGTGTAATACAATTTGAACCTTGCGGAGCTCAAATTTGAATTAGATCATCCTGATTATGTATGGGTTCTTATGGATATGACCTCTCTATGGATAAGTTTTAAAATAAATTCAACGACAAAATCGTTAAATTATAAAAATCTAGTTCGAGACCATTTTTCAAATATTTAGTTTCAATTTAAATTGTAGAATTAATGATTCCCAGTTAAGGTCCTATAATTCATACTATTATGGTTTCTATTTTAATATGAACATGATAACATTATTAAAAGTTTCATAAGTGGTAATTTGCTTGACTAACTCCAGACACGCTCATACCATCTTTAACTGTGGCTGATGGATTAGAATGGAATGTAGGAGGGAACCTGCCACTAACCCGTTCAGTCCACTACTTGAATTTTTGTTATCGTACAGGGTTTGAAGCATTGTTATCAGAGACAGAAGGCAATTGAGCAATCCTCTACGCCTCGGATTATTTATAGGTATTTGCATTATTTCCGAATATTGTAATATTATATTCATATATCTTCTTATATAACGCATGTTTAATTGACACAATTATCGCCGGGCAAGTAATCTGAAGGTAAAGTAAATATGAAATATCCTTTTACGGGAGATCAATTTTGCTTCCGAAGTGATAATACCTAGAGGTTCAAATCTTGTTAATTTTTGAGAAACTGAAAATTTTCGTATTCATTTTATTCTAAGTGCTATCAGAGCAAATGCTTACCTTTAAATTGAAACCCTTAAAGTTGTAGAACATAGAAAATATCCCAGAGAGAAAATAACATAATATAATGTTTTGGAATATAAAATTTTATTTGGAATTTTAATTCGTGCTACGTTTGGGAAGTATTGGACATGATTAACAACTTATCTATTTCCGCGGAGGATGAAATTGGTAATACATTCCTCTGTGCAGAATATTTATCTTGGTTCAAGTGTGGTACGTATCCTCTGTAGAGGGTTGTGATACAAAATATTGGCTCTTGTCTCGGTGCGAATAATTCGACGTGGTAATGCATGCGGGGAGTCACACGGAGAATTCTAATTGAGATTCTACGCTTGCAAACATAAATTAACAGTCTACAAATTTCAAGTTTACTAGGATTTGAATCTATCTTTGAAGGTGAAGGTTTTCAAATTTGGACATCTTGTATGCAAATCTGTACTAATCGATGGATATTTTTCAAAATTAGTAAAGCTGAGTGAAAGTGTCCAGGTGAGACAGGACGCTGTAAAAAAAATTTGCACATGAGTTCGCAACTCCCTTTAGTATATTAGTAGTTTTTTTTAGTATGGATCTCGCCGAGGGTGTCTCCAACCTATCCATCAACAATCTATGTTATTATTTGAGTTCATCAAATAAATGAATGATCTCAATCGAAACCTCTAACCGAGAATGTGATAGCTTTCAGGTGAAAGTGGCCACGAAGACCCAGCATAGTGAGCCGCCAGTTCACTTATCTCCTAATGGGGATGTGTCTCAGGTCTTCTGAGGTTTAGGTATGGGTGGAAATGGTGTACAAGTGTGGAAGGCGAATACTTCTGCGAAAAAAGCAGGAGTCCCAGGTTCGATTTCACGCTCGTCGCTATTTTCACCTGACTGAAAGTAATCACATATCTTCTCCATATGTAGGTTGCACAGAAGAAATATGTGCATCTAATCTTGAAGTTATTAACTGTGTAAGGATTTGGAATTCACACTTTCCGAAAAACAAAGATGAATAGTAAAATCACTCTCGATCCCTTCATTTATCTGCACTGATTTTCTGCAGTACTACAATATGGCGTCCATTTTGCTTGTGACTCGATTTATTGGTTATTTTATGTGGCACGAGGGAGGTCTACTGCTGCCTCTGGTGCCGTTAGTGGCGCTGGCGAGAGCCAGATGCGTTTTCCGCTCGTCAATTGTCTTCAAATTACCCACAATGCACTGTGAAACTACAAAACTTGAAAATTCTTCAGAAAAATTAACACTGACGATTACTTTTGCATGGTGAAACGCAAGCAATGTAAATTTACGTAACCACGTTTAAGAAAATCGTGATTATTCTACATGTGGTGAAATTGGAACTAATAGGCTAAATCCTCTGTTTAGCGATGTAAAATAAAATATTTATGTATATTCGCCATCTACTCATAGGATTTGTTACTTTGTTAACTTAAATTTATTTTACCAAAAGATACGTATATCATAGAAATTAAAATAATATCCTCTATTTCGGTAAAGCAATAACTACACTCTCCATTCGTATGTGCAGATGTCAATTTTTGTGATATTTTATAAGCGTTGAAGCATCTACAAAAATATCTATCCATTCAATGTCTGATCGAGTGGAAATATTTAAACATGTTCAGTTCGATTGACCAGTGATGTGACGTAACGTTGTCCGTTCCCCAAACCGCGGTAAAAAAAATACCGAACCCGGGATTGTTCACATAAAATACGAAACTGTTTAAACATTTCAAAAAGTTTGAAAATAATTTTGAACCACTTAAAGTCGTAATGAACAACTATAGAATATCATTATTTGGACCAATAAAGTAATCTATTTTAGAAATCTAACACTAATAGTGGAAATTGTACGTAAAATAAAATTTACAGATTTACAATGATATTTCAGTCATGTATCTAAGTAAGTTTTTCATTACAGTAATTTTTGTTTTCAATTTATATATTTCAAACATAGATCCTTTAGTCTTGAAACAGACTAATGACTCCCCATACATTTGAAAGATAAACTGCCGAGTATTTCATTTCTCACATTCAAAATTTAATGAAATGACAAACAATTTTTAAAATTTTAGAGTCACTAGTGAAACAACCAAAAAATAAACACACAAACATGACATGCTCTTAAGCTCTTCGGACGCCGTTGTATCATAGACACATCACGGAACATGTTTAGCAATGGTTTACATTATGCTACTGGTTTATTTTATTTTTGTTTATTTATTTTACGTCTTTTGGCGAGGCTCAGGCTATGGGACCTCCTATTCCATCTAACCGTTGGACTTGGGAGAAGGAATTGGGAAGAAGAGATGCTGGGTTGTCAGGGAACTTATGGTACTGAACCGACTTTTGTCTTGCGAAGACGCTTCCACTAGACCTCCGCTGTCGCTGGTTATAATGCCTCAGTTTTACAAAATACCGTCAAATTGTACTTACAAGCATCGAAGAACAGTTTTTCACTTCACTCCAATTATAACCATTTGTAAACCAGTTTATTGTAGTGCAACATTTCTGAAGGGATGGATATTGCGGAACGCGCTTTATTTTCCTCCGAAGAATAATTGAAGAAATGAAATGGCCACTTCTGTGCATTATACGCTTCTAACAATGTCTTGGAGTGTTTGCACCCGCATCGCAGATGCATCGCGTGTACTTTTGTTCCTCGCAGTCTCTGGTCCTTCCGGCCGGATGAAGTCGCGCGGTGTGCTCGGGTATTTGCATATCTCAACGTAATTAAAGTCATCTTTTACCGCACGACACACGCGCACGCAACTTCCTTTTCCTCTCCTCCGCTTTCCGTGTGCATACATCTTTGCAGACGCTCCTGCGTTCACTGCTACTGCTGCTGCCACTACCACTGACGTCAGAATGGTTAAATGCACAAAAGCCTCTTTGTGAATAATCTTAATGGAGAAGAATATACATGCTGTCATCCGATTATTTGAACGAGACTACGGAGGACAAGCGAGAGCATAATCCTATTCAAAATCTACGAACCGAGACAAACGACGAAGCAACGAAATAGGCGCGGACCTGTCTTTTATTCAGAAAGCACTCCCATACAAGCACGAAGCCCCTACGCGAACGTCTGTTGCTTTTATCGTGAATCATCGTAAAATTTGCTCTCGAAATACTTTATTATGAACTCTGCTTCTTTAGGGAGAAGACATCACGAGTATACTAGTTGTATTCAAAGGGTTTCATGTGTCTTCGTAAGATATAAACAATGTAATCAAATAACGCTATGAGCTGCAGACTGCTGTAATTCTTTTTATACATCGTGCTGGATATGGGCAGAAGAAAAAAAAACAAAAAAAAACGAAAGTCGAGGACAGATGAAGAAAAGACGGCGCACTCAAAAAGTAGTCGCATTTTGAAGCACAGTGATTCCACTAAGAAATGTTCCCTTCCTCTTCTCTTCACCCTCCAGCGCCTCTCGCAAACATCGAGCTGTCTACAATTCTCTCGACGAAAGAAAGTCGAAGAACCAATGCCTGTATTGTGAANACATGGATGTTTTACTCATGTCGACAGCATCTTAATTAGTTTTCGTTCGGATGCTTTCACCTACATCAACCGATTTGTAGAACCGGTAGTTATTGATATACTAACTGTGAGTGACACGGGGCTTGATCTCTAACCTTTGGCTCAAGGGACATTACCAGATAATAGCTTTTTCACGGGTTATAGCAGCCTTTATGTGGGTGTCGTGGTCCACCGTCTGAAATGGGTGGAACTACGCTAGGTCATCCCCCTCAGCAGACATAATGCAATACCGCGCTTTCGCTCCATTGGTTCATTACGTTGCTTTTCTTTCGCCACAAGGACTGTAGAGTCCAGGAAAGCTTACTGCTAATAAAAAAACCCTTTAAAATACGTCACACTGTCCCCTCGCACTCCGAGTACCTCTCCAGTCGTAACAAAGTGGCTGAGATTAAAGCTCGCATCACGAAGCTTAGTTTGTAGGTTTGGAGACTGCTTCTCTTCAATCCTGTACTTCTCCAAAACTCATTCACATAAAAGTCTTGCCAAGATTGTCGCTACTTTCTAATCTTATATAGTTGAATAGACGAATTTCATGGAGTGAATTTTGCGATATATCTACTGATTCATTTTAATTACTATATATAATTGGTTGTGTTTATCAGTAATAATCATTATTTAATTCTTCATAATTTGGAGGAGAACGTTTCTGAACAATGGATCCTGCAATTGATTGTTATGAATTTTTCTTTCATTAATAGTACAATTTTCGGGAAATACAATTAATATTTCTTAATGCGTTGGAAGTTAGTGTCTCAAGCAAAGATTTTTTGAAGAATAAAGTTTAAATACAAAGAGAATCGAGTACGGTAATGCTTGAGGATACTGCGGATATATTGGAGAGGAAACAACATTAAAATATTTGTGGGTATATGAAGTGTTATTGGAAAATTAATATTAAAAACATTGAAACAAAATCACATTTGAGATTTCACCGTCATACAACCATAAAAAAAACTCTCCCGGAGAGAGAGTAAAAATCTGAAACTTCTCTGTCGTATTATTTTCAGGGATTCTTATTCGACATTTTAGTTTGGCATCACATGCTTTCATCCGCCATGTAAATATCCAACTGGGGGTTAAATAAGACATGATATCCTCTTAATATTCTTTGATTTTCTATTGTTTCCATTGCCAGCAAAAAAGGCATTTAAAGAAAGTTTGCTTCTACTTTAGTAACTCTAATTATGATGAAACAATAGTTAACTCTATTTATACAAAGTATTAGAATGTATCATAACTTTGCAATACATAAATAGATTTTATTTTGGATATAAAAACATATATCTCTGCTTTTGGTGAAAGGGTACCAAATTCATTTGAAACTTTGACTTCTGAATTACTACTACCAATGAACTCATCGGTTATTTTATATCGCACGAAAGTTTCACAAATATAATTCTAAAAGTGTTTTTCTCAATTGGCATGGTACAAATGAAAAAATAATATTTCAATGTCGAATTAACATTATATAGTAACTCTCATTATTTCCTGTAATACCACAACTAAAATTTACCCCCTTGCTGATAAATTTAAATATGTAGATAATTTAAATGTAAGGACAAGGGCTACTGAAACGTTTCGAAGCGTCGACCAAAGAAGGAGATCCAGGGTTTTTAAAACGACGAAGTAGTCGCTTGTAAACTATGTGTGTTAATCACACTCACTCCACCGATTTGCTGAACAGGATGTCCCTGGTGTGCGGGTGTAATGGTAGGAGACGTGGATGTGGATGAGTGGTGCGGATGTCTTAGAAATATTGTGACAAGGTATGTGTAATTGTATTCGTTATATATGATATTTGAGAGTGTTTTTTTTGGGGGGGGATAGAACCTGTCATAGATTGTAGGTATATTTTTTATTTTGTATTTTAGCCTTGAAGATGGATACAATACATCAAAAGTTATGTTGTGTTTTTTACTTTCTCGTATAGGTAGTATATAGAAAGTTTTGTAATCGTAAAAATTTCGAAAGCGAGATTTCAACGGAAATATCCATTTTGGTTATCTCTAAATCTGAAAAAGTGGTATTTGGCATAAAGTCCGTCTGTCCGTCTGCCCGTCTGTGCGTAGCGATTCTGAGTAAACACATGAATAAATTTAATTAATATATCAAATTTACGGAAGAATTTACTTGTTGTCGATGCTCGTGCTCTAATTTCTTTTTTACAAAAAAAAGAAAAGAAAAAAGGGTACTGCACACGAAGGTCAAAGAACTCTTTTGAATGTTTCTCAAAAACGGCTCCAACGATTTTCCTTAAATTTTCTAAACGTAAGATACAATTAGTACGCATTGCATCCGCATTAGCGGTATTTCGCTTGAAAGTTTGGAATAGACGTAGTAAAATAATTTCTGCCTGCTACACTTACACAATAGTTTACTGTTTCAAGAAGCTTGAATAATATTTAGCAATGTAAATGGACGAAGTAGAATACACTTTTCTCGTAAACTGAAATGAAAGATATGATAATGACAAAATACATTCGAGAACAGAAAACTCTCTGCAGGTACGAAAATACATCAATTTCTGTCTACAACGAAATTACATTTACATAACACTTTTACGATACTTTTAAGACTGATATGTTGCTATATGTTTTAAAATAATATTCTGAATATTTATCTTACTTTCAATTTTCAAATAAAAGACAGTAATAAGTTCATCTAGCGACTTATAGCATGAATAGAGCCCTGGAAGACGTCCATAATATAGATGACCACGCCAGAAATGACCCTTCACTATAGAAATTATTCTAACACTATACTGTTGACGGAGAAACGTATATGAGAAAGTGTGTGCAATGGTTTTGCACCCCAAGTTTCTCTTTTTTATAATGATCTGTTTCTCAAAAAAGTACTCTTATAATCAAAGTTATATTAAGTCAAAACTCTTTACATAATCATGTATTATGATATTATACATTTAGTGTGGAACAGATGAAATTCTCACATCTATTATTACAAATTCAAAAATAATTTTGTGACTATTACTTACTTTGAAAGGTCTTTATTTGCTTGAAACACTTTTTTGTCAAATAAAGTTGTAATATTTAAAACATTTATAATGAAAAGCTCAATTTTATTTCTAATAATATTCACTTTCAGTTTTAAATTTGTAACATTTAGTTTATAAACATATTAAGAATTTAACCTTTAGAAGACAAATTACTCTAATTACACGACGTTCCAGTAAATATGTTAAATTATATTATATAATAACAAAATGTTTTTACATGAGAATAACTCTACTATTCGTTTTTAATATTTTCAAGAATTAACGTTACGCAATGAGAATATTCCAATATAGAAATTGTGTAAATATAGTAAATTATTTTTGTCATTCCCCCCCCCCCCCCCACACACACACACACACATACCAATTCTATCATGTTGACCACAATATTCCTCATCACAATGTTTTTCTGTGCAATACGCATGATCTTAATACATTCAAAATATAATTGAAATCATATGGTAACCATATAATGACTGAGGGATCACTTATCTATGCAAAACATTGTGTTGTAAGGATGGCCATCGGTGACCAGAGCACTTTTCACATTTGAGTATGTTTTTTTAAATTTATATGCTTCTTAAGTTTGCAATATTAGAATACAATTTTGCCACTCTAAGGTAATATAATATTTTGTCGTTGCTAAACTCTAGTATTTTTATAATGAAGTATTACGAATGTTTTAACATTAGGAGTCGTGTGGACAGACATTAAAACTTCTTCTAAGGCACACAAGCTCGGCTCTCAAAATGTCCTAGGAAGCCAAAATAGACCATAGTTTAGAAAGAATTCAGGTTTCATGAAACAAGGGATGCTTTTAACTGAAATTTCATCGAAAAATGTAAATAAGATATTTTATCTTCAATAAATATTTGAAATGGATGGCGAAATGAAAAACAGAAGAATATAAATGTAAGTTTGAAATACAAGATAGTTTAACATACATTTTTCTCAGAGGTTTAGTAATTCTCTAGTACCTATTACAAGTTTCAGGAATGTTCTGTTAGTTATGCCATGTAATACGAAAATAAAATATTTAATGTATACGTCTGCCAAGAATTTACTTTAAACCTCGTAATATAACAAGATCTTTACCATATAAATCCTATAAAAAATCTTTCCACACAACATTTACTGTTCGTTCGTGCAATGAAATTATTTTGCTGACATTTTAATTACGTATGAAGTGCTAAAAGCAGAATGCAAAATCTGGTATTCCTGAACTCAAGGTTCTCTTTAACTCATTAATATTCAGCGTTAGAGCATGCTTTGCATTCGCGCCACTATTTTTCAGATTGCTCGTTACATCTCGCGGATTCTTGTTATCTCCAATGCCAGTGTTTCCTTGTTGCCTATTCTCACAATCCTCTTCGACCCATTTCAACTCTTCATTTCGCTTCGTATGAAGGGAACAAGAGGGGACCGAGATGTTGGGCGACGGAGCTACTTCTGACTGTTTTCTTTACGGCTGTCTGCTTTCAGGAGAGGGCTGCTGAGGCTAAACCCCCTTTCAAAATCAGCGCCCGCGTGGTTGTGCTACCGATTTTTCAAAAAAGTACGACCAAATAACAATCCCCCCTACTCCAATCGCAAGCAAACATGGAGTGCGCGTACACTCTTTATTTCTTCGAGTTAAATTGGCACTCTATTAACGAGCAAACTGCTGTTGCCATGGGGCGGCTTCTATTCAAATAATAAACCACGACTTTAATGGTTACGATTTATAAACAATATTTTCCGAATAATCTATAGTTTATAATAATAAGTTCTTGTAAAATAACTTTTTATATTTTATTAAATACAAATTTCTTGTATATAACACGTACCGACCTAATTTTTTATTCTTTTCTGTGCCGAAATGTTAAATCCACCTTTTCCTTAGGGTCCTTGAGCGAAATTGATTGGGTGGTCCCTTCCTTACTTCCGGAGTGTAAATTAGTTTATTGTCCTCCATGTCGTCATAAAAATCTTGCAACTGCTTTTTTGACTTTAAATTTATTTATATTTATTGTTCATATCCCTCATATACCAATTAAATGTAATATTGCACCAGTGACCGATTTAACGGATTCAGTCTAATCGATTGAACTGTTTCACTCATACCCTTGGAGTTGGTAATGACAAGGTTCATGTGAACTTGAAACCTTAAATTTGCAAGAAACTTTTTCAAAACATTAGTTTTGTCTGACAAAAAGAAGGCAGAGTGGCACATCACACTTCAGTCGATAAACGAGTTCAAATTCACGCGTATTGATTAGAATTTCCTTCAAACGAATTAAGTTCGTGGAGTCTAATGCGTAAACATATGACGGAAAAGGTTTTGGTAAGTCGAAAAATAAAATACCAGTTACGGAAATAATAATCATTTTATAATATTCTTTATTAACACAGACATGGTACTTGAAAAATTCAACTTCTTAAACAAGCTTAAATTGTATTGACATATGGATGTGGGTAACATACGCTAAAGAAACTGTGAACATAATCTTATTAGAGGATATATTACACACAAAAAACATGAGCACCAAGTTTCTTTTAAACTTTCTTTTCTAGCACGGATTTGCCTTCCAAATATTTTCTCGTTTTTTATCTCAAAAGTGCGTGTTTTTATTACAAAACGATCACATTTCATGGCGTATTATCTAAACCTTCAATTATATTTTGTAGGTTAATGTACAATATATGAACTGTTTCCAACTTCGAATTAATTAAATCAATATAATTAAGAAATGTTTAATTTTCCTTAGAAATACCAGACATGAGGATACATTTCCATTGCAGTCCATGACGGTCGAGAAATATCTGATGATCTTCTCAAACTCAAAAAACCTTTTTTCCACATTTTCACGCACTTCTTGCAGGCATAAGAGTTTCTTCTTCTCCACCTGATAGATCAAGCTGGTCATGAACCTTCCCTGATTTGTAGCTCATAGCTACATGAAAGCTAACATCCTTCCAATAATGCAACATTCTACAAAGAATAAAATTCACGCCAAAATGAGAATCATTTAATGCTAATTTGACCGTATATTTTATTAACGGAATACCGATTTTTCTCAAATTATTCAATATGTATTAGTTTCGTATACTAAAACGTGTTTTAAAAGTCTGCACATCATGGTCCTAAACTCAGTACGCAACATTGTTCAATAGTTGAGTAAATCCTGTGTAATAAATAATCAATTAATGTACTTATGTATTCTGACTCTATTTATTTATCTGTCACTTTGAATTGACTATAACAAAAGCAATGTACATGAACTTGATTCTTCAGCGTTCATAAACCGATAGCCTCTTGAGCGATCAGATCCAAACAAAATCCTTAAGTTAAATCACCTTAATGTGAATGATAAACCAATATCGAAAAGACATTTTAATACTAAGAATAATTAAAACGTAAACTGTTCCCTCCAGTGTACGAGTTCTGTGGCGAACCCTCGCTGCTACACAGTCGACAACTGCCCGCTATAGCACGTTGGAGCCTGACGCAGAAAGGCACGCACTCATTATAACTAGAACCTGGCGGCCAACTCGCGATGCAGACTCATTCACCTCGACCACCTCTCACCAGTTCTCCTCTGATCCTCATACAGGAATGTCTCACGTTGTTCATCACTCAGTGAGCAACTCTGTCAACATTAATATTGCTCTCTTGTTATTTATCAGTCAATTCAAATTTACAATCACAAAAATATATGTACATGGACTTGATTCTTCAGCATTCACATTCCTACTCGCTATTTGAGCGTTCAAAACCGAACTGTCCGTCCACTCCCTCTTTCTTCTTCCTGTATCTTATATCAGTAGCGCTAATACTCACACACACACACACACACAAAGCAAAGCAAATTATTGGTACAGCATGTATCTGAAACTGTTCTCGAAAACGGCTGTAACAATTTTGATTTTGGGATGAAAAAGTGACATATCTTGTATAAAAGCTCGTCAGCAAGATGGTGCAGGGGTATCGTCCTAGTCTTGAAAATTTATTTTATCAGATAACGTGCCTGGTAATACTTTTGCACTATTTAAAAAGTAACATTAATTTAAAGCCACGTGATTTAAAGTCACGACATTTTTCTAACGAACATACCATCAATCAATCAGTGGTATGTGCCTATTCTTTACATTTCGTTTTCAATATTGCCATCCGAGTTACTAACCCAGTCACCAAGATATTACGCAATTAACAGCACAATTAACGTAGTCAATTTTTACAATGTTACGTTGTATGTTCATATATACTAGTTTCGTGTGACTCGTATCCTTTACCTGTGACTTCCGTATTAGTTACTTCCTGTCTCTCCCTTCTCAACCTAGAGGTACGAGTAGCCCTACGGAGAGGTCTGAGCGCCTACAACGGGACCGCAAGCGTGTCCAACAGGGCGCCAACTTCATTTCTGGATTTAATTAACAAGTTGAAATTGAAAAGTAATTGAGTAATTGCCGACTAGCAAGGTCGGGCGCTAAGCACCTCGACACGTTGTTAATTATATTTGCCTCTCTGCGGGAGAGCGAGGACTTTGCTTTTCGCGAACGGATGGCAGGGGTTGGGTGTTGATGAAGCCGACAGACGTTGAGTTAGGTTAGGAAGGAAAAAGAGAAAGACAATACTTGGTTTGAGATAGAAAAAGATCGAGAGTAGCCACTACAATGATAACTTTGAAGAACTGGATTTTAGTTTTTTTTATTTGTTCTATAATGATCTTGAAGTGCACTAAACTTCATTTACCTATAATGTCTGCACATCATCATCCCATATACATTAATACGCAAATGTCCCCTCTGCATTTTCGGTTCCTTGTCTGCGTAACCGGGCGGAGCAAATGACAAAAATGAAGTTTCATACTTTAGAGCATTAAGTGATGCGTTGACGATTTCCCAATGTCCCAAAATTCACATTTTCCTTTCCAAGATTACAGAATTTTAACATTTACTCAAGGAAATATCTACTTGAATCATTTATTTGAAAAGAATGTTACTTGTCCAATTGAGTCCTAACAAATGACAGCTCTGACGCGTCTGTGTATTGAGGGTATTGTGTTCGTGAACGAGACTGTTTCGTATAAAGCAAAGGTGGCACTTCAGTAATTCGGTCTTAACAAACACGACCGTTTCGTAAGTATAAATGCAGGGAAGTGTTAAGATATTTAATTCCTTGAATAAAGGTTTATAATAGTTTCGGGGGTGAGATTTACAAATTATCCGAACTATCCTCTTCTGAATTCTGAAAGTTTGAATGCTCTGATCGGAATTACCCCAGAAGGTAATGCCGTAACGTAAATGGGAGTAAACGTTTGCAAAATATACGCAACGGGAAATACGTGGACTAACTGCGTTAACTAAGATTCGGAATGTGTAACACAATTTGCTTAATTGGGAATTAAGATTGTCAATGTGACAATTCCATTTGAGGTTGTTTTGAATATAGAGACCTAAGAATTTTGTAATCGTAACAGTTTTTAAGTGTGTTTCGTTTAAAGAAAGAGAAAACTGGGGTAAAGATTTTGTGATACTGTTGTGAAATGTCATAGACACTGGTTGTCAGTGTTTACAAAGAGACGATTTGCATGGAACGAAGTCGAAAGGTTAGACAAAACGTTTTGAGCATCGGCGTGTTTACATAGTAAATTAGTGTCATCAGCAAACAGAACCATTTTGTTATGTGATGTGGAGGATGACATGTCGTTCACATACAATAAAAAGAGTATAGGGCCGAGAATTGATCCTTGGGGTACTCCGCAAGTAAGTGGCTTTGTTTCTGAAAGACAACGCTCAAGTATTTTATTTTTAGTATAGGATATTTC
>NNCF01128989.1:238025-259011 GCA_002313205.1 Laupala kohalensis
CACCCCTTCCGATAAAGAACTATTAAAAATATTTATGAGTGGATTTAATACAGTGTGGGACGAAGATTTAACAATAAACTCCGGTATATCATCTATGACTGTTGAAAATTTATTTTTAATAAGCTGATGATTCTAATGACTTCACTGGCGTTAGTTTCAGAAGTGAACATAGAATTGGGTATGTGGGTGGTAATAATTGGAGGACATTGATTTGGATATATTGAGTTCGTTATTTTATCTACTTCTGAGAAGCAAGAATTAAACAAATTTGCGGTATCCTGAGGATTTGATACGATTTTACCATCATTTAGTAGATAAATATTTTCTTCGCAATTTTCAGAAGTTGACGTGTAATTTTTTAATAATATTCCACATGGTTTTCGTCCGGTTGTCCGATTATAGTAGCTGCCTGTCGTTTTCCATAACTTTAGCTGCATAGAATACTTTTCAAAAAATAGTCTTATATTTACGAAAATAACAATGGAAATACGGGTGGTTGGTTATAGAGTTTTGAAAGATAATAGAAACGGCGTTTGGTTTTTGAAGAAATAGTTATGCTTTGGTTGATCTATCTATTGTATTTCTTTGTGTTAATTAACTCACATTTTATGGTTATCCTAGCAAACAAGTTATCAAGTATGCAAACAGTTTTGTTATCCCAGCAAACAAGACTATTTTAGCAGAATCATCAAGGTAGTACGAACGGTTCATTACAGTGTCAACCCAAAACATTGTATGTAACAAAATTGTAAAAGTTGAAACTCCAATTACAAGCATCTCACTACTAGCCAGTTCACAATTCATGTAATCATGGTTTAGCAACCTCCCCTCTATAACGACATATCTGCCCTCCTCCCTACGCACACACAATACTTACATAACGCTCGTCCCACCACCCCACTCCCACTGAGAAATGTTTTCGTTTTGTCTCGTAAAATTTTGATACAGATTCGATGTTTGTTTCTTCATGTTCTATGCTTTGAGTTAGCGGGTCAGTGCATGGATTACAGTGACTATCTTCAAGGCTAAAAGCACCCTAGTTAATCACTTAGTAGTACGTATCGACTAGACAGGCACCTCCACCTCACCGTGACGCAGTGTAACGATATAAATTCCACCCCCACCTTCCCCGAGAGTGCGTTACGCGCCTGATGGTTCAATCCCTCTGGCGGAAGAGTTCTCTTAATGGTGGTTCTCCTCATATGAGGAGTAACAGTTCTTATCAGAAGAGAATGCTTATGGGCTCATTGACAATTAAGTATTAAAAATCGTTCTTAGGAACACAGATTTGTTTGGCTATTTTGTGATTTTTTATCCTACTTTATATTGTTTCAAAATAAAGTGTAAAAGAAAATATCTGACTATTCTATATATCTATATAAATTGGAATTGACTTATTGTATTTGTTGAGACGAATACTACTAGCTGATGCAGAGAAGTGTTATGAAACATACTACAGTACCAAGGAATGTGAAACGATAGCTTTGAAGAATTATTGGCAAATATAACAAATTGTCATGACATCTATAGTAATAAAAGTGAATTATTTGGAATGTCTGTTGCATTGAAAGTAAAAGACGTAATCGATGAAATTATTTTACATTTGAAAAGACTCTTTTTAAGGGTTATTACAACTAAAATGCAAATTATTGCTTATATTGATGAATTAGAAGAGCAGAAAAATGATCAAAATTGGCTGCTAATCAGGAGAAGTGAATCTTCACTCGCATAACTATTGACTATGAAGCCAGAGTTCAATTCCGTTATATAAGGCGGACAATCTAAGTGACAGAATCGTAGAAGCAACATTATACGAAGGCTTTTAAAAACATTATTTTCAAGTACATGTGTAATGATAAAAAAAGTGGAAACCAAATGTGTAATGATAAAAAAAGTGAAATGAATACTAAATAATTGAGAGGTCGCATATTTTCAAATCCGCGGTTTCCTCCTGCACCAGTGCTTCTACAATGTAAACGAAATTATTGATTTTAATAAAAGTTAAATCCGTCTTGTACTTTATCACGCCATTACAGTAATACTTTTAAAATAACTTATAACAATTTCAAAAACTATTTTATTGCATGATTGCCATGTCTTATGATTCATATTAATTTAGTTTTATATGTACTCAACATTGACACGGTTGTGTACATTAATTCTGTAGCCCCATCCTGGCCCGGGTTTTGCTCCGGTTTTCCTTCAGGTAAAGACATATTTCTTATACAGGTTCTCTATGTTATTTCAATTCTTATGATTTTTGAAAACTATACTCAGAATAATCTATAGTTTAATAATAATTTGTAGATGTAAAATAAATTTTTTGTGTTAAATTACAAACATATTGTCATTCTATTAGTATTATAACTCGTAGCTAACCTTTTATCTTATCTAGGAATTGCTTAAATTTTGCTTAAATTTTTGAATCCCCCTCTGCCTAAGGTGAATATATATTTATTGCATGTACGATTTGAGCTTTAGCTTATAAATATATATCACCTGCAGAACTACGCAGAGTTACCCGGAATTTGAACAGAAACTTAAAAAACTACAGGACATTAAAGAAACTAAAGTTATTCACTAATTAAAAAAATGTTTGCATCGTACAAAACAATCATACAAAAAATTACATCAACAAGTTGTACTGAGAATAGATATGGGTATAAATACACCTGTCGACTCTCTGGATTTTTAAAACTCATTTTGCCCGGGGTTCTTAAATAATATTATACATTCATGTCTTCATTCCCATATTTCTCTAATTTCGTGGAATTAAATATTCACTTTTGTTTATAACAAAAATTAAATACCACAAAGAAACACGCACAGTTTTCAGTATTGTATGGTAATATGTACGTAATTTCGAATTATTTTTAATTCTTGGCAGAAGGGATCTGCACTACAGAATGCGTAATAAACAAAGTGCATAATAGATTTATTGTCCAAAAAGAAGTATAAACTACGTATGTTTATTAGTTTATTGTCCTCCACATGCAATAAATATATATTCACTGTAATCGCTTATGAATTAACCAAGAACGCAATGCCTTAAAATACGAGGCATGGCAAAAAATATTCATTGATATTCCAGGGATTGAATTTCGCTGAAAGAGTTGTGATGAAACATTACTCGTACATGATTTTCATTGGAAACAAAAATGCAAAATGATAAAACTTGAAACATTTGCTGCTCTCTAAAGCAGTTCGTGCGAGAGTGTGAAATCTTATGCTTTCCAACATTTTTCTCCTCTCAGATGTAAAATCAAATGAATTTCAGGAGGGTGCGCTTAATCTTCTTCAGAAGAAGGAAACAGAGGAAGATTTCTCATGAGAATCCCACTTTCACAAATTCCATCAGGGAGAGAATCCTTCCCTAGAGACTCATTCTTTTTCTACTTTACATAAATAAATACAATTAAAAATTATAATCTTAATAAAGTTCTTTAATTAGTATTCTGTTCTCTATTTAAATATAGAAACGAGCCTAGTCTAATGTATAGCGTAAGAATTACATACTTCAAGCAGCTTTAACAGTATTCTATCCTTTTATCTAAATGTTTGAAGGAGACTACTTTTATCTCTTTTAATATTTTTATTGTCCAAAATCTTTTACTATTTATTCATTTTTTTGCGGACTTTCTCATATATTTTGTTTGAAACTTTTGTTTTTCTGACGATGTTTTTCATTTATGTGTGCACCAGCGCCTACATACTATATAATGAGAGTTCTCAGCTTGAATGCTGAAAGAGCAAAAAAAAATTTCAAATTAACCCCCGAATTATTTTTATTGCATGTATAACCAAATTGTCACAATATATTTCTCCAAGGTTGGCAAAATAAGGCTTAGAAACACCTTGAGTATTTTGTTAAATATGAGTTAAATATAAGTTAAAAATTACTTGAGTAATTAATGTTAAATATAAGTTGAAAAGAAGATGATGGAATTTTCGAAAATAATTCGAACATAGCGAAATACGTTTTTAAATGGGAATCGTTTTCTATTGTTGATAAAACAAATAATTTTTGTTATTTTTTAAATTAATTAACAACATTAAAAAATTACGATTTTATTAGAATTGTTTAAACGTTTAAAAGTAAAACAAATTACATTATGAATTCATCAAATTGAAAAGGAAAATAGATTTAGTATTTTCGGATTTAATACACAGAGAATGTACTACGCAAAAACTAAACTGTGTAAAAATTACTAAAGTTATATTACCACATGTTTTACTTTAGTTATTATATGTTATGTAATTATCTAAATAATTAAAATATATAATAGTAGCAAGTATTATTAAATTATTTTACCTACATCTTTTTCTAAAGACAATTTAATTAAAGTTATTTCAATTCCAGGTTAGCTTGGTGTTCTACACAAAAATAAATTCGTTATTATCTAATAAATTGTTATTAAATAGTATGTTTACACGTATTTAATAGAGAAATTAACAACGTCTAAATCGTATTGATCACTCATTATATGTGATTTGGCAACAAGGGCATTACCAGTTTTTATTTATGGAAAGTTCTCCTTCCTCTTTGACAATTTAATTATCAAATTTAATTATCAATATTCTGACAATTTAATTATCAAATTGTAATCTATCTGCCAGATAATATATCAATGCATTCCTCATTAATTACTATTTTCATTATTCTTACGATTTCTGTTGAACGTACACAACACACCGTGTTGTTGGCCTACCATACGAACGACAAGCCGATATTTAAGTCTGAATAAGAAATAAAATCTATCTATATAACAAAATATAAATAGTTTTATTTATTGTTTTTTAACATAAATATGTCGTGAAGACAATGTTTTGCTTTAATTTAAATCCCAAACCTGGCACCAGTATAGTGAAGATTTTTGGGGAATATTCTGACGACTGATTCGAAACTAACACAGAGAATTAGCGATCATCATGGAAGACAAGCAGCAGCGGCGACGGTGGCCGGTATGCAGCGAGAACTGTGGTTCTCGGTGGAACCTCACTTTTTCGCGGATGGACATGAAGCGCCACGTAGGAAGGGTCTCTTTAAGGGGGAGTGGGAATCGAAACCGAGCATCCACAAGGTCCCAGGCTATAAAGGATGGAGGGAGTCTCTTAGTCATAGCCGAGTATCCTCTAGATCCCTGACTACGGAAGAGGGAAGGATTAGAGTATGCTGTATGCCCGTGGGCCGTCGTCCAGCGGTTCCCCTCACGAGCACTTGCAGTTGCGCGTCAGATAGAGAGGTTCCGTTGAGACTAACCTCTGCAAAGGCTGCTGTCGTCTGCAGTTCGACGCGCCACCCGCTTTACAACAAATACAGCTATCAAATTTTACAAAAAAAAAATACTTATTCAATACAGAAACATTTTGCACAACCTTTTTTGCATTATAGTATTATTTTGAAAATGAAGAAAGCTTTAATTTAATAATAATAATAATAAATTTATTGTCAAAAAACAGTACAAACTGCGTATGACCACGTGGAGGACAATAAACTAATTTACTCTCCGGAAGCAAGCAAGGGACCATCCCATCAATTCCGATCAAGGGCCCTAAGGCAGAGGCGGATTCAAAAAATTCAGCGTAAGTTCCTAGATAAGACAAAAAGTTAGCTGCGAGTTAAAATACTAATAGAATGTCAATATGTTTGTAATTTTACGCAAAAAAATTACATGTACAAGTTATTATCGAACTATAGATTATTCTGAGTATAGCGTTTATTGTAACGATTTATTGTTACAATAAACATGCCCCTAGACAAAGCCTGGACAAAGCCTATAATAATCCGCCTCTACCCGAAGGAAAAACGGAGAAAAACCCGGGCCAGGATGGGCCAATAAGAATTTATCTTAATTTTTATGTACTAACTTTTGAAGTCGGTTTTTAGATTTAATATATTTTTGTCTTTTTATTTCAATAAGTCACCAAGCGATTACGAAGTGATGCATTTACATACCTACAATCAATCCATTCAGCAACGGACATTCATTCTAAGTTCTTAGCGATGGTGGCAATTTACAAACTTGGATCATTAATCCTAAAAGCTATAAATGTCATTGGAGGCACCAAAAGCACGAACATTAGAGAAGTTTGCACCTCGTCTTAATAGGAAAGCTTCCTCTGAACTGTTCGTATGAATGTATATTTTATTTTATTCTGTAGATTTATGACGAAAATCCTTTGGTGGAGAAAAAACTTCTTTCGAATGTTATTATTGGCTGTCTAAAAACGACGAAAAGTTAGTAGTTAACTATTTTATTTCGAAAGTTATGAGTGTGGAAATTCCATGACTAATTAAACAAAAGAGTGCCCTCTGATATTATCACGCGATTTCGTACCTAACAAAACAAGATTTGTGAATTTGATACAAATTAATGTCTCAACCATTTCCTATCTTTATTTAACCAAATGATAGTTCCGACAGTGAAAACTAAACAAGTATAACTTCGGACGCGGAAGTTTACCGTTTCAGAAACGTTCCTTGGTGAATTCGCAGGTATTTCCATCATGTGTATTAAGGTAGAATATCCACTTCACAGTCCCACTACAAGTAACGCTCATTATTTAATGGAAATAAATAAATAAATAATTAAAGACTTATACTACCTTATGATGGACTGATACTAAACATTTTGTGATATTAAGTTGACAACGCTGTCGTACTCTGTTAAGCGACTCGGGTTCGATTCCCGCCTCGCCGTCATTTTCACCTCTGACCGAAAGTTATAATATTGTATTGTGATTACTCGATAGTTTCTTTGGGTCAGCGCGTAAATTCAAGCTCCCGTGTGTACTTTTTGCAAATATAACAAATCCCGTGTGTAGAATCATAACTAATTGTGATGTAGATCCTATCTCGGCGTCCTTAAGTGGATATTCGAGCTAAATAGGCATAATTTATTAATCCTGAATTGAGACGGTCAATTCCAGATAATTCGTATTTTCAACCACAACACAACCGAAAACAGGAATATAAGAAAACACCTTCGTTTAAATGCTTTTCATAATAATTTTTGTCGTAGTGTTCATGACCGTACAAGAATATTCCCATGAAAAATAATCCCCTTTCTCGAAACACAGTGGTGTATAATAGGGTTGCTAGGCAATCTCCCCGGTTACGTGGTTTGGAGGGGTGGAGTGCAGACGACGTACACGTTTGCCTCTCACCGTCGCACGCACCCCCCCCCCCCCCCAACCCCACGGCACCGTCGTCGTCTAGTCAGCCAGGCGCACTACCGTATTTTCTCTCTTCGGGAGCTAAATTAAAAGTTTTTGCCGGATGCAATATCAGCGTAGCTGGGTCCGTTGCCGGTCGCCGTAGATATTGCGAGGATAACGAGGCCCGGAGGGGATGCGTCCACAACGGGGTGAGGACAGGATGAGGATTGGGGATGTGATACGAGAGGGGATTCACTGGCCTCAATCGCAACGTGTCATTCTTCAAGCGCTGTGGAGACGGATGGATTAGATGGTTTTATGAAAATCCACATTTGCTTAGATATAAGGTTCGTTTCGATTTCGAAAAAAAGTGTTCCGAATTACTTGTTGTGAGGGAAAACTCTTCGGTATCTCCCAGAATTAAAATCGTTGGATGATGGTTTTTGGGAAACACAAATGTTATACTGTGATGCATTGAAAAACATTATATTAATTAAATGACGCGTTCGTACACAAGTTTGAGTATCTTATGGACTGACGAAAGCAATGGACTAAGTTTCTTTTAAAATCTGTGATATGAAATTGTATAACTTTAATATTGTGAAATTCAAAACATTGTCGCTTACGAAACCAATTACCGGAAAAATATTTCACGAGATACAAAGAAGTGAGAAAGACCATCACACAGATTTTGACTGTTTAGTAATAGACATTTTTTCTAATAGCCATTCATTAGAAAATACGTTAATTAAAAAATTAATATTTTTTACTGCAACCGATACGGAGATTGACATCCTCGTGGTATCAAGTAGAGAATTTACATCAGACTTCTAACTTATTTAGCCTAAACAATAGTAGACTTATCATACTATCATTCTTATACTTATAGTTTTTCCTCGATAAATATACGAAAAGAAAATTGTTCACAAAATATGTTCAAAAATAGTGATATGACATTACCTGAACATTATGTTGGGACAAAATGAACTGATTTTAATGCGCGTTTTTAGATTCCTTCAAGAAATCGGCCTCTGGAACAGTATCTGATCTATCTTCGTATGTATTTACTCAAATCTATCAACGAAACGGGGCTCCTCCCACAATTTCTCGGGAGGGTTAGGATTTAAATTTGTTTAATTTTAATTTCGTTTATTTTTTCTCGAAATTTATTCTTTTCTTTATTTTCGATTTTTAGAATGCTTTCATACAATTCTTTTTTCTTATATTTTGATTTATCTTTGGATCTATTGTAAATCAGGAGGGTTTTTAGTGGGTAGGGTTGAATCATTCGACGAGTCCCACACACGGGGGGAGTCATGTTGGCTCTCCTTAGTGCGTAACTGCATTTTCCCTACCTCTACAAGTTTTTCGGGCTCCAATGACCTTTGATGTCGACATGAGCCGTAAAGCCCCACATAAAAAAAAAAANGAAATAGAAGTGTCTACTCGCGATCAGTAGTATTTTCATACAATTTGCATCGTGCTATTAATGACCATGACATTGAAATGCTGCGTGGATGATAAATTGAGATTCGTTTCAGGTAACAAATGTCGGAGAATGAGAAAATGAACGAAATAAGTAAATTGAAATACCTTTACTATTGGAATTGAAATGTACGATAATAAGTCGTTTCTTGGAGGTGCACGTTCAAATGCAATACTAAATTTTAAACACAATGTGTCGGTTAAAGCGAATAACACAAGTATCTTCTAAACGAAGGTGCTGAAGTGTTACTTGTACTAACGAGGGAAGTTTCAACGAGTCAAGAGTGGTCCTGATATTTTAAATTCTGAAACATATTGACTATTAGTATGTCATGTCAAAATATCAGTGACGATAACACACCGGAAGATACCGAAAAGTCGAGAAGTTGGCCAATTTTTGGCGTCTTCTGTTCTCTTATCTTTGGTTCAGAGGAAAGGCATTCCTTTCCAGTAAAGACCGAAACTGTAGAAAAAGGTTACCGACTGCTGCCATTAGTTTGATATTGCGTGCCGTGATAACATCAAAGTATTCTCCGCTACTGAATCCCATTAATATCACAACATAGGAATAGCTATCACTTCATATTTGAAATCTTTCTCACATTTGTTAAACCTTAATTATAAATATTTATTTCTCTGTTTTTTGTATTAAAATGTAGGGGAGAAAATTGGTTTCATAAAATTATTTAAAATGCCACTAGAATTTAATTAAAGACTAAAAACATGAGGTAAGCTAAACGAAACACGTTTTGTTAATTAACTTTTTTAACCAAAATATTTCAGGTGTAGAATGAATACGCATTTTTCTACATGAAAAATTTATGCGCCAAGATGTACTAGAAGATAGAGCAAAGGTATATATGCTCCAGTATTAAAAAATCACGACCGCTTTCGACCTGCGCTTGTTGAAAGTTCCCTTGTAAATAATGTTGTTACACGTGGCTAATAATTCAATGTTTTCGGGTGATCGGTGTTTTTCTTACTGTAATGTTTATGTATCTTCTTCAACAGCCATGAAGAGATAAATAAAAGTTACAACATTTATTGAATTTAAACGAATAACAACAGAGAAATACCATCGCGAATCATTGAATGTGATATATAAACAGGGAAAAGTGTTTTTTCTTCTTCTTGCAGCTCCGGACTTAACCCAGGCGTGAAGCTAGGTCATTCACTTAGACATGCTTGATATTTGGGAATATTAACAGAATTTTATATTTGAGATGCATGTTTTTTTTTCACACTCACTACAGAGTGCCTAGTGACGTACTAAAAATTTCGAACTATTTGGCGTTATTCATATAGTATCTGACCGTAACCATTGTTCAGAAAAAAACATCTGCCTCCCGCAATTCTGCCTTGTCTTTTTCTTCTCTTTGTTGGGATTTAGGGCTCGTCAACGGCCAGGTCATTAGAGCCCTTCTGCCTTGTTTGTAGAATCATTATGAATATGAATAACTGTTGTATCTCTCACTTCCATCTAAGTCAGCTCTGGATGACGATGAGCAGAGATCTTCACAGACTGACGTGAGTCGACTTTCGAATCTCCACGTAGAGAAAAGGAGATATGACGTTGCCTTTGGCAGCTTCATGGAGTATGAAATATGAAGTGTAACAACGTGTCGCTTCTACTGAATAATTCTAAAATCCTGAGGTAGTTCTAACTTCGCCTCACGTGATCAGTTTCTGCTGCGATGGAGACTCTCCTTGACCGACTCATCCTTATTATTCACACGCGTGAGAATGTTTATATTGCGTGTTGTCAAATACAGGTAGTCGTCATGCATTGTTTTAAGAATATTCTTTCCATAAGATTAGAAGTTTTGAACAGTAGCCTCATGACAACGTACCTTAAGCAAGAACAGCAGCATGAGCAGAATGAAATTTAACCAATGCCATCATTTTTATCTATTTCTTACTAATTACTAACGACCCTAATAGTTTTTACCCCCCAAACCACTCTGAACCAAATTAATTCTGCGAGCTTAATTATTAAGCTGGCATAGTATTTAGGAATTAACTACAGAATCATTCTGGAAGAAAATTCCAACAATATAAACTTTTGACGTAAGAAACACCGTAAAAATGTCTTACCACCACTTAACAATAATGATTATTATATTTCATTCAGATTATTTTATCATTAGAATGAAATGCGATAAATGTTTTGGCGTTAAAATAGTGTTCCTTATGTGTTTCGAGAAAGAATTACCGAACTTTTTTGGTGCTCATATACAATAATCATTCCAGTTTAAGTGTAGATTAGGATTAAGAAATGTCCAAGATGATATCGATCAAAAATGAGGTGAGAAATATTTGAAATTATCTTTTCTTGAGTGATTCAGTAATTAATTATCGAATACCCAGCTGGCTTAGTAACCATTGCAGTTAAGGGTGGGTGGGGGGAAATATTTGGGTGGTAATTAATTATTAAGAAATAGTAAAAAATATGTCATAGAATTCTTCCCATGTGGCTACACTAGTGTAACGTATCTCATGACATAGCTAATTACTTAATGTGATGCACTTTCAATTTCTCACTTCGAGGACCAGATTAAAGTGACCTCATTTCTTGTTCCAAGGAAATTGCCTTTGTGGAAAAAATTGTGTCTCCAACTATTCGTAAATGAGGAAACATTGCAATTTTGCATCACGACACGATTGAATCACGAAGTGGTACGGCATCTCGACACGATGGCGAATTGATCATAGGTGCCACAATTGACAATAGTGGTAAACAGTTACCCCACACATGAATAGTAGTTCATTGGTCTCTTGAGCTGATGATTTAGTCATCACGTCGTATGTTGGAAGCCAAAGCACAAGAAGCACTGGACATCTGTGCAGAAGCGTGTCGGAAAAGAACGTTGACCCTGTCAGACAGTAAAACACGAATCATTTGGTTCGGACATCCCAAACTGTTTCGTCGAAATTTTGCAGTTAGAATTAATGAAAGGAAAATCCAAATTGTGACAAAGCATCGATACTTGGGAGTGATCATAGAACAGAAATGAACATACTTGGAACATCTGGCGTACATACGCAAGCGCGTGCAGATTGCTTTGTATAGCATGATGGTAAAAGGGATCATGACTTTCGATATATCTCGACCCGACCTCAAACTGTTATATGTGGGAGCACTAAGGCAATTGATAGCATATTGCAGTATAGTGTGAGCAGAACGAGTAATAAAACATGCAATTTGCACGGAAACTATGATCTATTGAACGACTGTTTGATAACAATTTCTGGATGCTACAAAACAGTTTCGAATGAGGCATTGAACGTGATACTAGGCTTACTCCCAATAGATCTCTTCATTCAGAAGACAAAGTATCGATGCATCATGAAACAAGATGGTAAGGTAACGGTAAATAATATTGAATTACAACTGAACGAGAAAACATCCCGAAGAAAATTATCAGAGAGCTTAATGAAAGCACGGCAAAAACGGTGGGAAATGACAATAAAGGGACGGCGCACGTATAGGTATATACCTGATGTCCGACTTACGGAGAAGCATAAGAAATGGTTTGTGCTGACCAAGGTTGTTGCACAATTTCTAACTTGTCACGGAAATTTCAAGGAATATTTAAAGCGTTTTGGGAAGACTAACAATGATACTGCATGCATACAGGTTCTCTAGGCTTTGTCTAGGGGCGGGTCTATTGTAACAATAAATCGTGAATTTAGTGTTATTTCAATTTTTAAGCACTATACTCAGAATAATCTATAGTTCGATAATAACTTACATGTAATTTTTTGCTTAAAATTACAAACATATTGACATTCTATTAGTATTATAACTCGCAGCTAACTTTTTATCTTATCTAGGAATTTTTGCTGAATTTTTTGAATCCGCCTCTGCCTTAGGGCCCTTGATCGGAATTGATGGGATGGTCCCTTGCTTGCTTCCGGAGAGTAAATTAGTTTTTTTCCCCTCCACGTGGTCATACGCAGTTTGTACTGTTTTTTGACAATAAATTTATTATTATTATTATTATTCGGAGAAACACCATTTTGGAACCGTTATTCATATTTGTTATTTTTAAAACTAAATACACCACAAGCAAAATTTAGAACAGAATCACAAAAGGGTTCTGATCACAAATATTTGTTTAGACTGCAAACTAAGAAAATTAATTCAAAATGTAAAAAGAAAATCACTCGAAATACAGAGTGACGATATTTTGATGTCATCCAACTTAGTTTATAGCACTTATACAGACCCTTCACTCCCGTGTCTATATTTCTATTCAACTCTAAGCCTTGGAACCCTGAGCCTTCAATTCCTTTTTTTCATTTTCTTTCGATTTTACGACATCAGGTTACCTGAGTGACCTTTGTTTCGTAGATTTATTCCGCAGGTGACTTGTTCATTTTAATCTGACACATTTATTAGTCTTTGGGAGGTGCCGATTGGTTTCCTAAACCCATGTGTTTGTTCGGAATCACTGGAAACTGTTCAACAATTTTGTAGATCGGCAAGGCTGATTCACGGATTTCACCAATCAAGGAAAAGAACTCTTGAATCCTGTCTACTAGAGAACCAGTGACTGCGGAAATCATCCTCAGCAGCGCTGCGTTGACCATGATCGACGAAAGAGAAAGACCTGGATGCCAATAGAACGAAAGTCATACTATTACGAAGGATACCACGTTGATTTAGTTCAACTCATTATCGCCTTGACTACACTACGACTATATCTATGTAGACAGACAGTCAGCAAACGCTACCGACAGGGACTGTTCCAGATGAAAGTTCCTGTCGATATCCTACGATTCGATGAAGAGGATTGTGCAGTACGACTATATTCCTATCTTGCAAACATCGTACTCTGCTGACCCTTAACCTACCACTATTTTCTCTCAGATGACCCTATCCACATGTCACAGTGTGGCTCTCGTGCTACTGGCACACGGGTAAATTTTCGTTTCGCATTGCTTCAGCGTAAGACGTTCCAAAGAGCAGTCGAATATCGTGACATGCAGATATACCGCAGACAAAAGGGGCCCCGACAAGTTAATACATCTTTGCAAACCCCACAATTTCTAATGTTATGAAAAAAAAAGTGTTTGGTTTATCATTTATCACTGAGCCGCCATATCCGGATGTCCGTTCTACGACGTTTTCATGTCTGTAGTCCTGGTGGCGGTGATAGATCACGGCTTTCTTAACGCCGCACCATGACACGCCCGGGCCTTTCTATTTAAATCACCAAGTGGCGTTGATGCTCTTTCGAGATCGTTTAGACATAACCAATGTTAGCGTCTCCATGGAAGTCATTATTTCCCAGTTCAATGACACGTTATCACTATAATTACTCGATCAACTGATAGAATGTTCGTTCGATTATGATGTTGAGAGTAAGTCATCAATGATAACGCGCTGCCTATCATCCCACTTTCTAGGTTATGTTCGTTCTCTGATCGCTTCAC
This sequence comes from Laupala kohalensis, assembly GCA_002313205.1. Lineage (NCBI taxonomy): Eukaryota > Metazoa > Arthropoda > Insecta > Orthoptera > Trigonidiidae > Laupala > Laupala kohalensis. The sequence goes on from NNCF01128989.1 coordinate 252,108, forward strand.
TATTTGGAGGCTAGAACCGCGTCCGCAGCTGTGAAACGCGTAATCGAATCGCGTTGAACACAAATGCACGGACGAACACAAATGACGAGTTGGGACGGATGACGCTGTAACAAGGTCCATTTCGATTACAAATTCTTGTTTTAGACTTTTTGTATCGCAGTGCGATATAGTTTCGAANTTGTTCGTTCGATTATGATGTTGAGAGTAAGTCATCAATGATAACGCGCAGCCTATCCCACTTTCTAGGTTATGTTCATTCTCTGATTGCTTCACTATTGGAGGCTAGAACCGCGTCCGCAGCTGTGAAACGCGTAATCGAACCACGTTGAACGAGCACGGACGAACACAAATGACGAGTTGGGACGGATAACGCTGTAAGAAGGTCCATTTCGATTACAAATTCTTGTTTTAGACTTTTTGTATCGCAGTGCGATATAGTTTCGAAAACATCTCTGGTACTTTAACTTTTAATGAAATGTCAGAAATAAATTATGAAATTTAAATATTTTCAGAGTGAACATTCAAAACTTAGTATTAAAACACGCATATTTAATTAAAGAATACTCGTAAAAATTTTGACCTGGTAAGATTAGTATCCATCTGGAAAATAATAGTAAAATATAAATAATGCATATATGTCATATATTTCTCTATCCCTATAGAACTCATACATTGCTTTACTTCCATAGATAAAATATATTTTTGCCATATAACAACAGCTTTTATGTTGAAATGTCTGTGGTATGTTACTTTGTGTACCATTTTTTATATTTATAAAACAATAGTAGAAATTGGTAAATGCGATTGTGACTTATTCGTTGCAATAACTTCCACTCCACAAGACCTGGATATCATTTGAACATATGGCTACAAACCAATGTACTTCCAAACTAGTTGCACAAAAATATTTATGATCTAAGTTTTCTCTTCAGTACAAGAAACAATCATTTCAATGAGAAAAATATTCATACAAATTTACAAATATTAAAAAAATGCAACTTTATGAACAAAATTAATTAAACAAATGATGTTCGTGCAAGAAACTCGGACGATTTACTTACAGAAGGTACATGTAGTCAATGAACAGTATTACAAGTAATTTTCAAATTTCGTGAAAAACTTAATACACTCAAAGGCTTGCGACAAAACTCAGAAAAAGACTTTTTCAATAACGCATACTTTAATAACTACTTTGATTACTTTATAATCAATAAACTCATGCACGTATTGAGAATTTCCAAGCAAAGACGGACAAATGGAATTAGAAAAAAAATCTGAAAAATGCACCCAAAGGAAATATAACTGTCAAAATCTCGTGATCGAAATTTTTCACAACTTCAAAATTTATTTATTGTGTATATAAAAAAAAGACTTGTATAATCACGTGGACGATAATGAGCAATTATATTTAGTGTATTGTAAGATACTGGGAGTTATTTTTTAACACTCCATCCACGAAAGCGTAAGCTTTAAAGGGACGTTATCGTCAAAATGGCCCCTGGCTGCAAAAGCTCGAATGAAAACGAGAATGATCAAGGGAAAAGTTAAAATCAAGCGGATAGAAATATGTAAGAAAAATTATTAAGACTGTCGATCAGCCTGAATACATGTTGTGTGTTTAACATCTTTTTTGCGTGTAAAATTGGCTTTGAGTACGGATTCTTGAGAATATTTCTCCGATACAATTTGTTCATAGTTTCGTATTTTGTATTACTTGATCAATAAAACAGTCAAATGAACCACAAAAAATGTCTTGTAAGATCAGTCGATACAAATTATTAAGACTTTCTTAAATGTTTCGTCGCAATACCTCTTTTTGGAATTGTCAATGATTTCTCTGATACCAACGCTAATTCTGTATCCCCTTTCTATTGGATGAGCATTTTCATGAAGTATATCGATCACATGACAATTGCAGTGAAGCACTTCTCTGAAGCCAATATCCAGATGGTGTTTATTTTGTCCCGGAGCGAGCAGCGGATTAGCGCCGCGCTTTAGAGCTCCACTGCTACGTCTCGGGGGACTCCCCACGGACGTGCGTGACCGCTGACCTCTTAGTGTTGCGTCCTTCCGCCACCACTCCGCGCTGATGTGGCTGTGTTTCTCTGGACATGTTTACAAATCCGCATTAACAAAATGGTCAATACATAAATGAATATGTATGTAAATGTAATATATGTAAAATTTGATCACTATAACAATTAAGTAAAAATCACTATAACATTTAATAAAACAAGACCGTACATGTTGCAAGAAAACATTAGATCTACCTTTTAAAATGCATGAAGTGTGTTTTTTAAATATTTTTTCCTTAGGTGATGTTGGTAAGATAATATTGGAAACATTTAATTGTGGTACCAATAGGTGTACACATTATCTAAATATTTGTTAATACAAATATATTAAAATTGAAGTATACGTCTGTAAATTGTCGATAATTTATTGAACCTGTAACAAAATAGTGAACTTTTAAGGTAGTATGAGCTGGCGACAGTTTTTGAATTTTTTTAAAACTATTATCAATCAACTCGTGTTTCAAACTTTGGACTATCTGTGACTAATAGTTGAATAAAACCTACCTGAATTTTCACAGGCACTAACTGTGGTGCGGTGGTTTTTTAATAAATTCCCAAGAAATCTAATAGTGACGAGCCGGGAATCAAACCGGGTGCTCCTTGTTTGGTCGAAGGGGTGTTGGTCATTACATCACCCGTTTGTCTTCCATGATTGTACACCATTTCCACCCAAACCTAGACCCTTAGGCGAACCGGTGGTGTAGTGGCAAACACCCGCGCGATCAAAGCACGATTCCCGACGCGTCGTCATTTTTACCTGAACGAAAGTTATTACATATCTTCTTAACGTGTAGGTACACAGAAGAAATACATGTATCAACATCTATCATTACATATGTTACAATTTTTAGTCTTAATCATCTACATAAATCAGCCCGGGTTTTTCTCCGGCTTTCCTTTGGGTAGTGGCGGATTTTCCTTGGACGGGAATGTCACCTTTGTTTTATTAATCTCGAATCTTTACTGCCCATAATACATACGATACATTTTGGAATAATAAATAACAGAACGTATTTATGAAATAATTTATTTTATAAATATTAAAACCGCCATCTTGGGCTCTTGATCGGAATTGATGAGATGGTCCCTTGCTTGTTTCCGAAGAGTAACTTGGTTTATTNGCTTTTTTAGCAATGAAGGTTATTTATTTATTTAACTTAACCATTACGTAGGGTACCGAGAACCGTTGATAAGTCTGCTTCGAGAGCATGAAACGTGGGTGGATGTGTTAGTCCTGTGCGTGATGGATCGTGTAGAAATGAAGCAGACGATTTGCTTCCCCACGAAATCAGAGCGCGCACGTGACAAGCGAGAGCCAGACAAATGGTACGCATTTGTACAGGTTGAAGCAGCGCTCATCTCCGTTCGAAATGACGCAGCTCACGCGTGTTAGAAGCATCATTACTTTTTATCGAAAAGCTTGAAACGGATTCCGCGTGTTTTTGCCATATTATCTTTGTCTGTCTTTGTGATGTATTTTGTCGAATTGAGGGAATACTGTTTCTTGTTTTTTTATATTTTTTTTATTCGAATTCGAACTCGTAAAGTTTAGCACTGAAAACAAATGTTGAAAGGTGTAATGTTTAACGAAATGACTAGTTTAATCAATGTTGTGGGTAGAGAATTTATCTGGTACCAGTGAGAACACTGATATTCGTGAAAATACAATTTGATCAATATATATTTGAGAGCCCTGAACGTGAGAACCCTGAATATTTAAATCAAAATCTCACAATTGAAAATGTTTACGATAGATGTGTNTACAATGAATATGAGTTAGTAAAAAGTACTAATTTTTTCTCAAACAGAAATAAAAAACAAAGTTAGTTGAAAGAAAAAGAAGAAACATCAATATGTATGGAAAATGCTACTGTTAAATATGAAAGTATCCACAAAGCTATGAGAATTCTCTCCAATTTTAATTCTGTGTAAATTATGAGAAAAAGTGCATTAGGATTCATTTAGGAGGAAACTGAAGGTGTCTTTTAAAGGGAATCTCGTGTGAGCATGAACACTGTTTGCGAGCTGTCTCCTTGAGAGGACTTGCTAGGACTAGCGGACTCTTTACATGACTTATGAATAAGATGTCCTCCACCATTTGCGGAGGCACGAAAGTCATAATCCGTCGCGGATTCGTGCTCTAAGCTCAGTTACACTTGTGGTATTATTACAAGTTAATTAGACTTAAATGTTGAGGCAATATATTAATTTCTAATTTAGTCAGATATATTATTTAAGTTGAATTTTCTATGCGAAAACATCTTTTTTATAATATATTATTTTGTACTTTGTCATAAACGTAGCATATTGAAAGTCTTTCAGCCGTGAATATTTTTCATAGCGAGAATTTGATGGAAGTATCGTCTAATACCCAGATTGTGACTAAACACGAGTCAATTTCATTTATATTTTGTATTGGAAGATGTTTGTGTGCAGTCGAAACACGTTTTCAAACATTTTTAACGCTATAATGAAAAAATAATGCATATTCAGACTAATACGGAAAATTTCTCAAAACATTCTAGATTGTATAATATGACTTATGGAAAACTTTATACAGTCACACACAAAAAATATTCGGACACTCTCATAACGTCTCTGATTTTTATGTTGATAAACTATAAATAGAAATAAAACCAAGGAAGAACGAAACAAAATACTGCATTAAAATATGAAATAAGTAAAAAAAATTGCATTTTAACGAATAAACAAAAATATTCGGTCATTTACAATTTTTACCTTCATATACAAGAAACTCTTAATACTGGGTTTGATTATCCTTATTTGTAATGACTTCGCGTAATAGTTTCTCTTGTTTACAGTAATTTTTAGTGTATTTTGTCTCTATTTTATTCCTCTCTTCCTTCAGACTTCAACCTTAGAGAAAATTGGCGTATTCACAAAGAAACATGTTTTGTTTTGTTCTTCCTTGGTTTCATATCTATTTGTAATTTAAATGAGAAAATCAAAATCAGTGACATAAGAATGACCGAATATTTCTGTGAGTGACTGAGTGAAAATGCATGATCTTTCTCTTAAATAAGTTTATGTGAAGGAGAAGAGAGAAATTGAGTGGCGACGGTGTGTAAGTTATTGAACTAATTGAAGTCTGGATAAAGTGTCTGGAATCCTAGCTGAAAACGTCACCTAGTTTGACTGAGTGGGGAATTGAACTCTCGTGTTCGTATTGGAAATGAACGCCTCTATTCTTCATGATGATTAGGTCACGCGGTTTAACATACACATACATTTTTTTTACTAAGTAGATGTGCAATGAAGCGATGAAAAACTATGGATGAAGCATTTTTATTTTGCTAGCTCTAAAATCTTACATTTTAATGTATTACTTTGTTAATATTGACATTATTTACGTCTACAATCACAATTTAATAGAAATCTTTATTTCGAACTTTATGGAGATAAATTTTGATCGAATATCACACGATAATTCAGAAGTTGATTACGGCTATCGTAGTATTTAAAACATCTGACGGTGACAGTAATCGACAGCTGAAACACAGTGCTATTCAATAATATTTGTCTAGATAAAAGTTCCAAATAATATTACATTTTTATTATATTACATTTTTAACATTCATTAATTTTTTGAATAAATACCTCGGTCCGAAAAGTAATACATTAAAATTTGAGAGCTACAATGCCGCAATACGATCATACATGCTAAATTCTCATTGCGATTTTGTTTGGGAAATGAATTCAACATTCCCCATTCACTGACTCTCATATATTGGCAGAGATGCGAAAAGAAAGGTTAATTAGGAAACTGTGCGAGCAGATTCGCTAACTAGTCTTCATGTTCGCAGTTCAAATGTTCGTTGTAAATCGCAACAAGTAATTCAAATTTGACGATTTAAAATGAATAAGTAATAAAAAATATTACATTTCGAAATTTCTATGTCAGTCTGTCATAAGTTAATACTCTTCCATGTCAGAAGCAGATGAAACTTCTTAAGGTGTCTCACCCTGTTCACTATGAGTTGTTACATAACTGGTAGTCTTGAGAGGTGTAATTTTAACAAATACTGTAGTGAAGTGACCGTCGATAGCTCCACTTCAAGTCGAGTACTTTAAATTCAATTTTTTGTCCCCAGGACGTCAGAGTGTGAAATATAACATGGAGGGTAGAATACCAAATAATACTGAAATAAATCATATCGTTATCCTCACTAAAATAATGAGAAAGTGCGTTTGTGTGTTTTGCGAAGCATCCTGTCTAAGATTCTTGTCGAAATTTTGCATACAGGTTATTTAAATCCAGAGAGGTTAACATGATGTACTAAGTCATAATTTAACATGTTGTACAATATACGTAAATTTTCTATTGTGAGTTGAGAATACAGACAAACGATAAAAACTTTAATAAATACTTTATCAAATATCATCGGTGATAAGGATGGGAACTGTGGCTTCGAAGTAGCATTAATACATTCGAAGTAGCATTAACAATATGCGTAGATAAGATATGTGACTGCTCAATAGTTTAGCGGCTTTACTTCATTATTGTATTTACGCATTGTCTTGAAAATAACATAAATACTGGGATTTTATGAGCTAACAAAGAATATATGTATGATATCAACACAAAAGTCTGCGCATATAGGGACAGGATCGTGAAACAGAATTAACTGCTAGCGCCCCTATATAGTCAGGGCGAACTATTGTGCCTATGTATGATGAATATTGAGTTACGGTCTACGTATGTTTTATACATATTCTAAGCATATTTATAGAACGCTTTGTTCTCGAGATACGAAGTATATAGTAAGTTACATATAGTAATAATTCACACACACACACACACACATACA
>NNCF01128989.1:260712-287683 GCA_002313205.1 Laupala kohalensis
CTATACCCGAGTTGTAAATCCAGAAACGAAATGTTGTGACTCAAATATATATTTTCAGTCTGAAACTTGTAGTTAAAGATAATTTAATAATTCAATTAAATATTCATTTCCTTAGAGAGAGGATGTTAGTTCTATTATTTTACCTCATCCGGTGTGTGTTAATACCTGTCTTTACCGCAGAAGAACACTGCGCAGAATAATTCGAAAACTTCGCTTCACACGAAAGTAGGAATCCTGATTTATATATCCATAAGTTCTTCTCCGCGGTGATATCTATTTCAGGAGACCGCTCAGGTTTTGGGGCGTATTTTATGTAATATTTGACGTAATGCGCCCGTTTATCAACATTAAAACACGTTCCACTGGTCCGTACTTCAGCTTCCGTTCTGGGCAGAAAGCTATCTATATACAATTTAACACGCTGCGAAATTAGGCCATTTGTTAACGCGAACACACGCACACACATGATACAAAGCATTTGTCGCGAACGTGAGGTCGGCAGTTATTGCACGAGAGAAGCGTCACTAGCGACATCGTGTGTCGTGGGGCCGAACTAGTTTCCAACGAGCGTACTTGCTTATCCAAAGAATATGGCTTCTGTGTGGTTCCATTATCAATTCTACTACACGCAATTTAAATTTATTACCTTCAAAAATATAAAGCAATCGAATTGTAAAAAACTCAATAAAATTAAATTAATTTTATTTGTTTCATTACATATAACGCTTATAACCTCTAAGAAAATATATTTCATTTCAAGAAATTGACTACTTAATTTGAAAATACCAGTACTTTGAGGAATATATATTATTCATTTATATATTCAATGGTATCATATTGAACAATTATATGGAGACCAATATGGAGTAAAATATAGAGTACGTGAGTTAGATTAATCATGTATATGTAATATATTCTGCGCTTAGAGAGGGTCAACTAATGCTCTGGACTGACTAGAATTAAAAAAACGTGCAAAAGTAGCTTCGGATTCCTACTCTTAAGTCCGCATTATTAAAAAATATCAGAAAAGGTATAGATGTCCTTCGTCCTCTAACATATAAGTACAAATCAAGAAAACTTAACTAAACTTTTACGTTCTAAGGTACATTATCTCACATATGCTTCATACTCTGGTATGCTTCATGCGGCACCTGGAATTCAATTTGGAAACACGGTGTGCGGTTGCTATGGAATTTTGCCAATTAGGTGGAAAAAGAATTGAGGGAGGTATTTTGCAAATATTTAATTGTTCATACTACTGTATTCAATTCTGGGTTGGTCGAGACAAGATATAATATAGTTCAGTTGTTTTTACATATAACGAATTGAAGTGAATAAAAAGTACTTCTAAACGTTTCAATCAATTCGTGAAAGTGACGTTTAAATGTTTCCAATTTATGTGAAGAAAAAGTAATAATGGATCTCGAAGATAAAAAATGTTAAAATACATTCCCACAAATCAGTTGGCAAGTTTTTACCTTCACTTTCATAACACAATCTTGATTTTCGATATCTGAATTTATTGAAAACTCAATCAATAAATATAACGTTAGTAGTAAAATAAATGATTAAAATTTACGACCTTGTATGGACGAGTAATTATTTATCACTTCGTTTCGATGTGGATTTACGCCGTCGTCAGGTGACCAAGTAACAACAAATTATAACAGTAAACATAACAGCAGGAAAAATGAACATGTTATAAAACACAAAATATGTTTACAAAAAGAAGCATAAACTCAAACATGTTATAATATACTCGTAATATTTAATAAACCAAATAGTTTTTCAGTGTCAGTGCGTAAATTCAAACTCCCGTGTGAATTTTTTATAAATATCACTTTTGATATACGTTTGTAATAATTAGCTTCTTTGTTTAAAATTAATATATTTCCCAATCCATCAAGTGATCATTATTAAGGCAATGTGAGGTAACTACACTTTGTTCTACTGATTTTAAATTTCTTTTGTGTTCCTGGAATCTAGTTTTTAACCCTCTTTTTATTTGACCTACGTAGCTAGCATTACAATCTTTACATTATATTTTGTATACTACGTTGTTAGTTCTCATGTGATCTTTCTTATCTTTCTCTTTCGTTATCGAATTATTTCTTTTATTTTTAAATGTTGAAATCAATATCATATTCTAAGATTTAAGTAATCTATGAAGTGAAGGAGATATGAACTTGTTATAAGGAAACACTGCTTAAATCGGGTTTCCCATCCTGGCCCGGGTTTTTCTCCGTTTTTCCTTCGGGTAGAGGCTGATTTCTTATACAGGTTCTCTAGGCTTTGTCTAGGGGCGTGTTTATTGTAACAATAAATCGTGAATTTAGTGGGTTTTTTTAACTCTTATGATTTTAAACACTATACTCAGAATAATCTATAGTTCGATAATAACTTGTACATGTAAATTTACAAACATATTTGCGTTAAATTACAAACATATTGACATTATATATGTATTATAACTCGCAGCTAACTTTTTATCTTATCTAGGAACTTTTGCTGAAATTTTTGAATCCGCCTCTGCCTTAGGGCCCTTGATCGGAATTGATGGGATGGTCCCTTGATTGCTTCCGGAGAGTAAATTAGTTTATTGTCCTCCACGTGGTCATACGCAGTCTGTACTGTTTTTGACAATAAATTTATATTTATATTTATTTATATTTAATTACATTATCTAGTGGATGTTGCGTTAGTTGTTGCCTGTTTTGATGGTAATACAATCTCTTTTTAATATTTTTAATAACAAAATTCTGTAGGATAGCAATTAGCGGAAAGTATGTTACGCTCGATTTGTAATTTTTCTCTCCGATGTTTTTCATTGGAAAGTACTATAACTTCATCTAATAAGTTATAAATCATAGCTCTCTGTGTTCAAGTATTGTCAGAGGCAGTATTTAACACACGACCTGAATAAGTGTCCTTCTTATACTAATTAAAAGATAGTTTAGTGTTCTCACGATTAATTAATACATCAAAAACATACTTTCCACTAATTCTTGTATAAGTAACACTTTTAGTTGATTTTTCATCCTTTAAGATATTTCAACCCATTTTAACATTTGTGCTTTCTTAGTTGAAATCGTTTGAATAAAATATTTCCATTTCCATAATGGGAGTGTCAATATCACCTGCTCCATTCCGTCCCTCAGCAGTTTTGTGAGAAAAAGTGCAATCGTTTAATACACGCCAATTTGAAGTGGATTGTTCAATCCGTTTTCAAAACATTAATCTGTAACTAAATAATTCTTAATAACTACAATAAATTTCTACCCTTTAACCCCGTCAAATGGGAGGTGTGTCGTAGTGTCACCTTCGAACGAAGAATAGAACCCGAGAAGTGATGCGCTTCTTTAAGTAGAGTGAACTGGCGAACCAGGGTTATTGTATGATCCTAGGGTGTCCAATACCTAGAACCTCCTGTTTGTTTATGCAACACACAGCACTTGCTTACAAAGCGGGTGGGATCAGGCGCCTTATTTCTTATTAATTTATTTTAAGTCATTTGACGAGGTTCAGGTCATGAGACCTGTTCTTTCGCATACCCATTAGATTTGGAAGAGGGAAAAGGAAGAGAAAAATAATAGATTGGTGAAGGGAAACTCCAGCTAAAAACCTCATCTTGTTACGACGAGCAGGGTTTGAACACACACTCCACCGGTCAGCAAAACGCTACCAATAACGCTGTCGGTTTATTCTACTACTAAATTAAAATGAAAGCAGGAAAGCAATGAAAGCTGACAGTGAATCAAAATGAACGAATATAGATAATCAAGGAATATTTCACTCGGTGGCACGTGAAACATTTAAATTTGTAAAATTGATTTTAGAAAACGAACGTGAATTCATCCGGACCCCTTCTCCAGATGATGTAAGATAAAAATAGTTAGATGGGTAATTACGGTTCGTGACCAAAACTCTGTAATCAAATCATCAAAGTTTCAGAGAGAGAAAAAACTTTGAGAGAAAATAGAACACACATTCACTCAAATTTCATTCCCGCGGTGATCGAGCAGTTATTTACAAATAGGTTAAGATTGAATTGGAAGTTGTGGTATTCCATTTTCTCACAATAAAGCTCTTTTCCCTACTAAGAAGTTCTTCCCTCTAAGTTAACCCTTCAGTGATCAGTAACACGGTTAGCTGGGAAATACTGTCACCCCAAAACAAAGTACGTTTCTTCGCGGGGTGAGAACAAATAAACTATTTTGATATTATTCCCATCTGGGATACATATTTTCTCCTTTCACTCCGTTTAATGTTAATTTTATTAGTAATAAAAGAGACGGTGTACTAATCTGTATAAAGTAATAAAGAAGAATTTTGTGGCAGTGGTTAAAACAGTCAAATTTATTTATCACGCTTATTTAATTCACTTGCATTTGAGTTCATTTTTATTTAATTAGCATTTACAATTTCAAAACCAAAAGTCAATACGATTCTATTCCGGGTCATTAACATTTACACCTAAATTTGACGCACATTTTTCACAAATAAGAAACACCAGCGCGAACAAAAGCACCTTATCAGCGTTTAGGCATCGGGAATTGGAGCGAAAATAGACGTAATCAGTCCGTAATAGATTGCAAGCAAGGTACAGAGATTTTCAGCTTATCGACTAAACTTGTGTTTCAGGACAACAATAATGAGATACGTGAGGGGATGGATACCCCACCCGACTTTCAAAGGGTTATTATATACATGTTATGATGTTTAATCGAAAAAATAAATATTGTTTAAGAGTGCTTTGAAAAATGAAAAACAAAGAGAATTGTAGTTCTTTTTCTGTAGAACACGTAACACTTCAGTCTCACTGTGACTAAACTTTTTCAAAAATAAAGGTTTCAGTTTTCAATCGTTAATTGTGAGAAAGTTCTCCCACGTGAGAATTCGTTTTTATTATTTTCTTCGTTGGATGGAAAAAGTCAAAGCTTAAAAAAAACTTACTTTAATCGAAGTGATAAAAAGTGTTTCTTTTAAACTCTACGTTGTATCAAGTTACTTTAATAACATTTATTTGAGTCATAAGCTTAAAGCGCTGATCATGACCTAAAAGGATCAAACCTTAGAAATTTAAAAATTATAATTGTTAATTCAATGAACGTAGCAATCCAAAAAAATAACACTGCACGTTCAGTATAATCTGCTAATAAGTTTAGTACCTGAAATTCTTATAAATGATCTGTCCGTGAAAACTTTATGTTCTTGGAAGAAGTGTCCAATTCCATATAAAACCTACTTCCTAATTATAGAAGTGACCTTGTCGCTGAATGGTAATATCCTTTCTGAACCAGACTAAAAACGGAGTGACATGATTTACTCAAGTTATCTCTTTCTGAAAAAAAAAACGTAAGGACACAAAAACTGAATGACACACAAAAAGGAGATTTTGAATTTGGATCCATAAGACTCCTTTCCGGAATAATATCTGGAGGTCGCGGAGTCAGCGAACAGAGATTTCAAAGGAGTACTATTTACAGCTGGAAACGCATTCTAAACGCACGCTGGAGGAGAGCTCTACAAAAGGAGAAAGTTCATTCGATAGCATTAAACGGAAGTCTCCTTTTTTTACGAGAACTCTCCGTTTAAGCGCAGATCTAGAAAGCGCGTGAGAGGCTTTTCCTTTTGGAAATTACTGTTTTTGTTCCAGTCCCATTCGCGGCTGTGAGAAGTGGAGTCGCCATAATAGTCACCACTTGCTCTGGAACCAAAGGACTGTATTCACTTGTTGATGAAGCTCAAGCTCGCCTTTACGAGTTGAGTATGCCGGTACATGCTTTGTTCTTCATCTCGGTGATTTTGTGACAAGAAGATGTGATTTTGCTTTGTGGCCTCCTGTTTTCTTTTGGGTCACCGACTCTGCATTAAATGCGAAGGTTATCAAGTTGCTTTGTGTCGTATTTTGGTTGCTGGAAAAGTGTGGAAAAAGAGAACTAATTTTCTCCAAAACAACTCCCCTCACCCGAAATATTTTTTTTTAATTTTCTCTAAAATACTTTATATGTATAAAAATGTTGCAAATTTATCAATTTCTTACTAATTAACAAAGTAAATGAAATAATTGAATAAATTAAAAACATATTAAGGAAAAATAACATTTACATTAAAATAAATAAATTTCTGACTGGAAGCTCTCTCCCCTACTAAAATAAAAACATATCTACAGAAAAACTAAAAATGAAAAAAAAAAAAAAGTTTTGGAGTTAAAGTTATGGTTCTATGACAATTATACCCATAACAACGCTATTATTTCTGACATAACTACAGAAAGAGTCAAGAATAAACCTCTGTATTCCGGATTCCCATAGAATACAATTTTCCAATCGTACCATCCTCTAACGGCGATTTTTCAGAAAGATTGGCAGTCAAGATTTCGTTTCCATGCAGAGGCGGGCGTATCGCGTCTTCCAATAACCCGCAGCGCAAAAATTCGAAAGACTCTTAAAACCTCCGCTCAATTCCGATGTAATTCGACAGATCCTTGGCCGATACGTCCCCATGTAACCGGCGGCGCGGCGCGAACCTTAATAAAAGCCGCTCCATTATTCAGGAGCGAAAGCCGGAAGCGCTGGTCCCCACATCCGCCGCCGATGCCAGGAGGCTGCAGAGTGAAGGGGGTGGGGATGTGAGGCGCGCGTGAGAGGACAGGGTTATGTGTGTGTGTGTGTGTTGGGTGGGGGAGGTGAGGGTCACGTGGTATAGTGTGGTGAGAGAACGGAACGGGGTAGGGAAGAAAGGAAACGGGAAGGGTGTTGCAGGACAAGAAGGAAGGATAGAGGTGAAGGAGAAATGGTAGTATTAGAGTAAATAACTACTTTTTCTGATTTATTTATCTCTAATAATAAATTTATTGTCAAAAAAGCAGTACAAACTGCGTATGACCACGTGGAGGACAATAAACTAATTTACTCTCCGGAAGCAGGCAAGGGACCATCCCATCAATTCCGATCAAGGGCCCTAAGGCAGAGGCGGATTAAAAAAATTCAGCGTAAGTTCCTAGATAAGATAAAAAGTTAGCTACGAGTTATAATACTAATAGAATGTTTAACGCAAAAAAATTACATGTACAAATTATTATCGAACTATAGATTATTCTGAGTATAGAGTTTAAAAATCATAAGAATTGTAATAATAAATTCACGATTTATTATTACAATAAAGACGCCCTTAGACAAAGCCTAGAGAACCTGTATAAGAAATCCGCCTCTACCCGAAGGAAAAACGGAGAAAAACCCGGGTCAGAATGGGGCTACAGAAGTTAGCATACATAAGATAGTTAAGTTAGATAGATAGATAGATAGATAAGTTAGCGTAGTTAGCATAGATACAGAAGTAAGCATAAATAAATAGAATTATATGTATTTATTCGTATTTGAATATAAGAATAAATTCATATAATTCTATTCATAATTGAATATCAATAAATTCAAATATTCACCGACTGTTTAAAAGAAATGATCATGATAATTATTGTAGGCGAAATACGATACATCTGACGGAGAAATAATTATTTTAAAAAATAGACTAGTTTTTTAATCACGAAATAGTCAGAAGTTTATTTTACTTTTTAGGAAATTTTCAGAGGTATTTTTATCTCACTTTCGTAAGTACGTCACCGGACATTTAAAAAAATATCTTTTTCCGAGGTGTGACTCATAAATTGCGATTTCGTTGTTCTCGGCCGCCATACATTTACACACTCTTCTGTATTTCAAACAAATCAAGCGAGAAAACAAATAAACTTCTTCATCATTTCACTAACTTTACCTTAAGACAAAATCTTGAACACTCATTCCATTAATAGGAACGAGACGCTAGAACTGTAAGCATATTAAATTATTATTATTATGACACACGAATTTAGTGTAGAACTAAAAGAGGAATACCTCTTTCCATTTCTATTTACTGGCACTTTCCCCATCGGGTATCAAATAGTAATAAAAATTAACCAATTAATGGGTGATCGCGTGGGTAAGAGAAATAGTTTTAAACCCTCCAACACTAGGTGGGGAACATTACACCAAATACTGGGTGGGACCTCCCTGATTATTTGGTGATTTGCCTTCATTTACATTATTATAAATAGAATAGATTTAATATATTTATGAGAAATTACAAGAAATATTTAGTATTATAAAATAAAAAAAATACTGAAATCTAAAAATGTGAAATATACATAAGTACAAACGAAAGAAATCTGAAAATCGCCAAAATGCAATAATAGGAATCTAAACAAATAAAAAATACAAGAATCCTATAAAAGACCAACAAAAAGCTTATGGTTAAAAACCGGTTATGGGTAAAAACATACCGTTAAAAATATTTTTTATTCTTTTACAGAATTATTGGTGTTAACAAATGAATTTCTCACTCATTTCATATGTTTCAACGCATTCACCGTATTTTTCCAAGACGTCAGAGCATGCATTAAAGACATGTAACTCTTCGTCAACTACAAGAGGGTCCTTGCTGTTTGCGCTGTCCTCCACTCTATAATTTTTCGCGAACAAACTGACACTTTATTTTCCTTTGTATGATACCGTTACCTCATTGACGGAAACGCACTCAAAAAATAAGAAACTGAAGGAAATGGGAACTGAAAAATGTAGTATTGGATTGTAGTGAAATTCATTTCATGAATGAAATTCTTTTACGAAGAACGCGAGAAAGTGTTTTTAAGACCTCTCCAGACCTTTCAAGAACGCGAGAAAGTGTATTTAAGACCTCTCCAGACTCATGTGTAATGTAATGATGAACTGTTGAAAAAAAATGTTTCCAACAACTTTACGCAATGTATTTTTGTTCGACTATGCAACTTTGGCTAATTGTTATAAACATGTAACCTAACAAAATGAATAAAGCCTTATGTAAAATTTTGCAGACGTAAAATAACATGCGAGTTCCAGAGCTACCCGAAACTTGGTTCCTGTAAAAAAAATCGCCATAAATAACAAAAAAAACAACAAATTTTCTCGTGCCCAGAAGACGAATTCATTATAAAATGTTGGAGGAAAAATGTTATGTAATATCATGAATGTATCTCTGATTTTAAGAGCATAGCTTAAAATGGAATGTGATGCGGGCAGACACCATCTTATGATAATAAATTTACTTTTTCTCTCATCTGATTGACTACAGATTTCAAAGTAATTTACTAATATTATGTTTTAACTGTCTGGTATAGAAAGCTGTAGTTACCGTGTGGGACCGTGCAAAGCAACGAAACATCTACGAGAATAAAAATAATAATAGTAATAATAATAAAAGTGCCTTTATTCTGGCGAGACTCAGAACGAAAAGTCATCTCTTCCGTCTAATCAATTGAACATTTACATTTTAAAATACAAAATGAAAATTTGGAGGATCGTATTTACATTTACCTGGGAGAATAACTGATGGAATGCTGAAGGCAAGATAGCAGCATGGTCCAGTAGGTAACATACAAGAATTTTTGATAATCATATTAAAGAGAAAAATTATTTCATAGTTCTATTATAAAGAGCAGAGATGGTAATCAGAAAATGAATAGTAGAAAAAAGTAGAAATATCAGAATAACTTATATTATGATATTTCTATTCCTGTCACGTTAGTTTGCGACGTTGCCCTAGGAACGGAATTATAAGCCAAAAACTGGCTTATAAGTGGGGTAGAAATCGGCCCCTGCGAATGTAGTTACTGGTTAAAGGTGTAAATTTTTGCCATTGTTACTAAACTCTTGAAATCTCGGGAGGAATTTGCTAGTAATTATACAGAGTGATCCAGAATTCCTATTACACAGTTCTAGGTGTTGTAGAGGGAACTCAGAACAGCAATATTTGGTAATAAACCTATGTTCGGAAATACGCCGTTTGGAAGATAAACGACTTTGAAATAACGTCAACGCTGCACATGCATCAACCAACTCGTACCTGCGTGAATTACAACATGTGCTCGAAGTGGCGACCATGAGTTTCATGGCGCAAAGTGTTCTTCCGAGCAATGTTCACATAGACAATGTCTTGCAGGAAGGTCGAGTAGCTGTGACCCGTTAGACAGAGCGGTAGAATACACGGGTCGATCAGATGAACATGGATAATACCAACCCACACATTAATACAGAAACTATGTTGAAATCGATGGGTATGTGTGGTATGAGGGTTTTCATCATCCCAAATGTGGCTGTTACGACGGTTGAGCAGTCTTTTGTTTGTGTAAAGAATGATCAGAGGAAAGTCTGGAACGTCGACACAACTTTATAGGAACCACGCGCAGTAATCGGCACGTTGATCAAAATCAGCTGGACCCAATGCCTGCTCTGGAGGTGGTATGAGTGAAGTTGCTGTTCATGGAGAACTCGCCAGACGCTGCTCTGGGATACATCCACGGCATCTGCGATGTTGCGGGTACTCGTAGACGGGGTTTTGGTCGACCAGTTGGAGGACTTTCTCTTCCACATCATCAGTGCGACGCGTCCAGTCACGAACACAATCGGCTCTATTAGCCTTGAAGATTCCGGTTTCTCGAGGCCATTGTTCCAATCTTGCAAAAATAGCATGTGATGGACGGGCGCACCCCGGAAACTGTTCGTGATACAGGCGTTGTGCTAATCGACCATTTTGTCCACTTTCACAGAAATTGAGCAACATGTCTGTGTACTCGGAAAACGTGTACTCCACCATTTTGTAATGCACCGTCTTTCTCGGTCGCTCAGTGGCAACTGATGTACATGCGCAACAATTCATTGGACTGTTGTCTGATGACACGTGACATGACGTCACACAAGACATCACGTGACACGAGACACCGTCCTCTGACAATGAGTAGTGCCTTCCATTGTTCAAAATCGTTTATCTTCCAAATGGCGTATATCTGGACATGGGTTTATTACCAAATATTGCTGTTTTGAGTCCCCTCTACAACACCTAGAACTGTGTAATATGAATTCTGAATCATGTATATTCTTAGAATCGCAAGAAAACACCTGAAATACACCCTGAACAAATAAAGAAAAGTGCGTTTTTCACTTAGATAAGTCGTGACGTGATGCTAATTATTTGATATATTGAGATGATAAGTACCGTTTTCATTTGCAAAGACACTTTAAGTGATTTTAAAATGGATTCATGTATTGTTTCCATCACTGCTAGAAAACACAAGAAAAGACAAATATTCATCGAATTTGAACGTTCAAAAGCATCTTAACAACCTCCAATGTCAACACATTTCGAAATTTCAGAAACAAGTGATCGTTGACGCGCCAAATTGATATCTTTCGGATGAACGTGAAAAGTGTCCAGTCTCATTCATGATAATCGGTAATGTTTTAATATTTGTGTCATTCATACTCTGCTGTTGTCCAAGGAACTCCGAAAAAAATACATAGTTCCATTAAAATTGCATTGAAAGTGTAAAATCTATGTGAATAAAAAACATACCAATCTTTTGATTACGTCAAATGATTAAATCCATTAACTCATTTTAATTATAATTTGATTTAACAATTTAGATATCTTTATTCATTTATATTATTATTCGAGGATATATTCGATTTAAAATTCGAATATATTTGAATTTCATCTAACTCCGGTCGAAAAAAATATTTCTGTGGGATCTCCCCAAGTTATAAATTTTGTTGTCTTAAGGTGTATGTATGTTTAATAATCTGTAGTTTCTCCACACAGAGTTCCTAAGTGTGGCGCACGATACGTTAGTTACAGAGATGTCATAAGTGGTTATAGTTTCTAATTGCGTAAAACCCACACCCATGGAACATAAATGAGCATCTAATTATTTATGAGCATCGCGAGCTCGTCCAAGAAGCTCAGTAGGGAGCGGGGGGGAACAAGTGTCCCCCAACTTTTTTAAGGAAAGATAAAAATTTCATTTTAACCGTCTAAAACTGGGAATTATAAAAAAAAAAGAATTGCACCATTTTTGATGTGGTCTTTCCTTGGATTTATTACATTATTTAAATCATACTTATTGGAAATATGCAGAATATGTCATGTTAATAAAAAGTGTCAATATTTTTTTGACCCCACCCCCTTTTGATTCACAATCGCCGCTACTGTCTTTACAAGTATTGCACGTACGTTTATCGACGATGTAGAAGGAAATGTAATATTTTGAAGCTACTTAGAAATACGTTTACCTGAAGAAAGGTTAATTGTTTATATAGGTGTGAGATCGTGTCTAAAAACACCACGATTCTTTCTCATGATTATCCTTTTGTTTGTGGATTTCAGTAGCTTTGTATCGAGAGGAGAGTGCGAAAAGGATGTCAGGTTCTTTCGTGAACCTATCTTTTTCATTAATTTCATGATTACTTCTCAATTTATCCATCACATCTTTTCCGCGTTCTCTCTGTTTCCTCCCACTCCGTCCGCGATGTCGCTGCCTCCGCTACAAACAGCAGACGAGCGATCGGCGTTAGCTGCGGGAGACGCAGAAGGATTTTTCGCGTGTGAGATCCGATCTGCGAGGATGTGTGTACTTTGGTGTGCGTTTTGACAGAATGGGAACCAAATCAACGCTGAATACAGATGCAAAAAAGCATCGCTTCCAGTGTCATGTAATATGCAAAAGGATGTCGATTCGTAGACAGCACGTCGATGGCGCGACGAAGCAACCAGAGCTCGAAGGCGGAGGAAAGGAAGAATGCGAGCTACGTGATGGAAGCTTCTCGTGAAAAATGTGTAGCGAAGAAGAGGAGAGAGGGTTCATTTACATTTCTGTGTCCGACATTTCTTGTGCTAAAGCGGATAGTGCCTCATTTTGTGGTGTGTTTAATACACTCAAACTGTAATAAATATTATAAAATTAACGTTCATTATATTATACAGAAGAATTTAAGTAACACTTAATATCACACTAAGAAGCTGATTATTACGAACGTTGTAAATCTGAAATAATATTGATAAAGCAATATGCACGGATGTTTGAAGTCATGCAGACTGAGAAAAACTATCAATTACTTACAATACTGTTTATAACATGTTTGTGTGATTTCTGCTTTTTGTGAACATATATATTTGGGGTTAATATTTACATTTAATATCGTTTTTAATTTTTGTTGTTACTATTTGTATACAACTGATGAAGACTCCTGTATCGAGTCGAAACGTAGTGTATTAAAAACACTCAATCTGTATTGTGATTGTCCTCAAATGTCGTAAGTATAACTTTGTTTGTCATAAATATTGTTTCACCATGTATCTGTTGACTTCATGGTGCAAAATCACCATTTTGTTTACATCCGATCCAAAAATTCATTGTAAAATAAAAGAATTACCCCGAGATCTCCCCATAAGAAAAATATTGTATTAATAATAGAGACACGGTTTTTTTTCGATGCTTAGGAGATTCCTAAACCATATTTTGAGCAAACACACACACAAAAACTTAGGGGTCGAATTCACCAGTGAGATAACTGGCGTAAATTGAATCTTAAAAAAAGAAACTAAATAACATAAAAATATCATTAAATGCTAATAAAAATAGTTTTTATTGATGTATTTTATTGTAATTATGTATTTTATTTATTAATTTTGTTGTATTGGTGCCGACAACTTATGTTAGTTGACGTTTTCCAGATTTAAAATAAGAAAAGTCATAAAAAGGAATATACCTGGATCTGGAATTCTGAGACCTACCGTTGAGTACTGTAGCTAAAAAGTGAAAGGGACAAAATAACGTTTCAACTCTTACCTTACTAGGACACACTTAAAGAGCGAAATTTGATACTATAATTCTTTAGAACAAATTTTTAACCATTTTGGCTTGAACACATTTCCAGGAACTTGTTACGAGTAGTTTGAAACCTTCATAATCTTGAATGATGAACTCAAAAATATTATACACTGTTTCATTCCTAGTGTTCGGTTGTGCACATTAACTCTGTAGCCCAAACCTGCCCAAGGTTTTTCTCCTGTTTTCCACCGGGAGGAGTTAGATTTTATACTACGTATATAGACTTTCTAGGTTCCAACCTCGGTGTGGCAGTCTTATTAATACCATTGATATTACATATAAGGAATTTAGAGTTTATTATATTACAAATAATTGAGATATTTTATCATATTTCGTACTTGTTGAATAATTTTTTATACTCTAGTGAATATACATTTGTTGATATTGTGTTCATATTATGAGAAGTAGCTGTGTATTTTGAAAACCTAAGGAAAGGGCGCATGCCATGATTGTCTTTGGGGCGCAGAGATGATAAATCTACCACAGCCTGAAGTCCCATGATCGGAATTGATGGTCGCCTGCTTTCGGGGAGTAAAGTAGTTAGTTTTCCTTCCCGTGGTCATACGCAACTTTTATCTGCTTCTCTTGACAGTAAATTTATCATTATTGATTGTTGTAATACATTCCAAACTCAAGGAAGGAAGAACCTTTCAACAATATAAATATAATAAATGATTAGAAACTTGGATGATATTCGTCATCAAACGGATTCATGATCGGAGGGTCCCCCCCCTCCGTTCTCAGCGCCCGCATCAGCGCAATAACAATTGACCAATCAGCCGCATTCTCTCTATTCTTAATTATTATTCACCCATTCCATCTATGTTTCACCCACTACCGCTAAATATAACAATTTACTAATGATATCCCTTTTTTTATAAGTAAACGTGGTATTTTTTCCTTCTCTAAATTCTAACTAACGAAAATCCGCATGACAACAATGTATTATAACTGAGGAATTACAACATATCGACTGAACTGGTATTTCATTCATCCTCCATTTTTATTTTACAATTTTTTGATAATCTTACTATTCAATTTAGCAAGTATCTATAGCTCGGTAATTTGCGAAATATTCTTCTGAAAATAGTAGTAGTCTGTTTCAAGGTTTCACAAAAGTTTTCAAATTTAAAAGCAGGTTCTTCATAACGTCTAATTTGGTTAAGTGTATTTGGAATCTATTTGTATTCCATTCTGTATTTTTCAAATATTTTCATCCGCGAAATGCGACATAACCATAAAATAATGTTCCCGAAACTCACTTCGAGAAAGAAAAATATACCAGCTGATGTGAAGCTGAGAGAAGATAAACGAAAAGGATGTGTCCTCCGGGATGGATGGCCACGAAGAGAAAAAGGATTGCATTCGGGATTGAGGTCAGCGGAGAGTCTCTACCATGCCACTGTGTGTAAAACAGCGCCCATCGCCCATCGCCCATCGCCCGGGGAACGTAAACAAAGCGAGTGGGCGTAAAGTGACGGTCGAGTGTGGTCACAAGATTCCCAAAACAATGATCCATGCGTTGATGCGCCTGCTTCGCTCTTCATGCAAACGCATCGCCGCAGGGAAGACCCGTCCGGTCGCGCGTTCGCAAGCTGGCTAACCGACGCGAGGAAGAGCTTTGGCGAATGAGACTCTCTGCTTTGGCTAGACACACATTCAACGAACGCGAATCGTAAATGAACGTTCTGAAGAGTCTTTAGAATAGCTCTGTAACGTGGCGTGGCGTCCCGATCTACCGCGCAGATACGTCACTACGAATTTTACTCCGAAACGCTATAATTACCCCTCGGTGACTTTAATTCAATTACTTCCCGATAACTAACTGAATGAATTCCTAGATATCGATCCGTCTTCGTTTGCACCATTAGTTTTACCCCTGAAAACTAGAAATATATTAGAACATGACACTGTATACATTAGTAATTTATTACAAATATAACTATATACAAAATGGAATGTTAAAAAAACACCCAGACCTTGAATATTGAAAGATGTACACTCCTGAATAATGTCCTGATGTCCACAATTACTACGCTATCGAAAAAGAACCCTTATGCCCTCCAACATTCTAACAGCTTCCGGCAGCCGATCGCATGCCTAGACTCATGCGTAACCGTTTGCCACAACTCTCTTCTCTACTCTCTACTCTGCTCTGCTCTCTCGAGCGGCGTTGGACCTGTTCTTTTAAACCATCCGGTGACAATGCTTCACAGGTTGCAAGATTTGCGCGTCGGGCGTTTTAGAAAAATTTCCACTCTCCACCGCGTCGGTTTTGTCTCCATGCGACCACATGGCTGCTAAATTTAGGATAAGCTCCCGGAAAATGCACTGCGGGCACACGACACACGTCAACCCACCTCACGAAATGTACAATTGCTGATGAGGAAAAAACTGCACAAAACTACACTTTTAACATATAGCAGTTTTAAAATATTCTTCTGGCGTCGTTAAAACTCCGCGAAGTCACAAGCTCTGGAGAATAACTATCAGTACCAAACTTTCTGGTCTCGTACTACTTCTTTTTTATTTTCAATCTAAATAGCCTCGATAAACGTAATTTTCAAAATTAATGAATCAAAATTACAAATAAAAATATTATTTACAAAAAAAATTTTTCTTTTACAACATCGATTATCTCTAAGTAAAAATACTTATGACATATTTTGCTTCTCCTTTTATTTTATTTTGTCAACTCACTTCTCTCGCCGGAGATTTAATCCCCTCCCCGTGCCCGCGACTTCTTCCATTTAAATCTGAGCCCCGGTCCCCGACCCACAGTCTTTGCCCACATAGACTCCCGAAGAATAGATGTCTTCCAGCCGTTGATAACAATATTTTGTTAGTATTCGCAATCCATTGCTTTCCTTGTGGGAAAAAAATCGAGTTGGTTTTCATTCTTTAAAACATGCCTCATATAAACAAAATTGTAATTGGGCACAACTTTGAGTCACGGGTTACAGTGCAAGTTAATTTTTTTACAGTTTGAGTGCACTGATATCCTGAAAATGTCTAACAAAATGAGATATTTGCAGTTTTGTAATAATATCATTTCGCTGTTGTCGTGAGAAATTATGATACACGATCCGAAGAGCGTTGTCAAAAGTTAGTGGCTATTATTGTTATGAGTTATGCAATATTTTTCTGGTAACATAAATTATCATAATATAAAACAAAACAAATTGTCTTAAAATATTTAAATTCATCTACAAATTTTATTTACAAAGAGTTCATTATTATTAATTTTTAATATGCTTTGTAATATATTTAAATATATTTAAAGAGTAAAATAAAGACTATTTCTTCAACATTACAATGATGATTACCTTTGAGTATTGTTTCTCAAGTAAAAGTTTGAAATATTTATAATTAGTGGAAAGCAAGAGTAACATACAATATGCTGTGTTAAAAGTATAAATTTCGACTACACATTCGCATTTATATAGTAAATGATACTTAGAATAAAATTACATTTCCGTGTTAAATTTGGTTTTTCTTACCTAATTACTCCCATAAGAAGACAAATAAGAGAGAGAATTAATCGAAAATTCATTTTTTCTAGTATTCCTTGTTTAACGTGTTTTAAATTTAACCACCCACTGCAACTAAATATACTTAGGCAATTTTTGAAACTATTTCGTAAAAAGAAAGATATCAAACTCTCTTGTGAACGTAGTAATAGAAATTCAGAAAATATTGCTTGTTTTAATGTTGAATGACTTTTATTTTAATTACTGTACCGATTTTCAAGCTGAGCATTCTTTAAACAAATTCTTTTTGTAAAAGTAACAATGCTCCAAGTCACGAAACAGGTCTAGAAATCACTTCAGAATATACTGATTCTTCAGATATATTCCATGAAAATAGTAATAATTTTAGGACGGGAATGTGTTCTTATTATTTCATATTAATCTCCAATTACGTTTTGGACGGACTTCTAACGACTTAGATTCCCATTCAACTTGATTGGTCTCTCTACATGACAACATCGAAACGCTACGTGTATGGTACATTTTGGAGAAATTATTAGCATGTCCCCAGTGATTCGTGATTTTAAAGAGAGCTCCAGTTTCTTTTTTCAGTGAGTTGATGTGAATAACCACGTATTGATTAATCTGATCCCCTCACCAATTACACTTTTTTTTATGTTCATTACTTCAGTGGCTGAATGATGTGTGTTTCTTGTTAATGCGGCAAAACGTAAGGGATATTTCCCGTTTATAACCATTTTAAACATTTAATAACAGTTCAAGTTACAATAAAGAATTCAAGAACTGTAGTAAAACGTTGAGCAATAACTTGAATTCACGTGAATGAATGACAATGCCAAATTGCCTCCCAGAGTAGGTACTCGGAAGTTGGAGTTCATGGATGAATGAATGAATAACTTGGATCATGAGGTCTGCTCTTCCACCATTTCACCTAAATCTAAATACCTATGAAATTTTCTTTTGAAAATCATAGTAATAATAATAATAAATTTATAATAAATTATTGTCAAAAAACAGTACAGACTGCGTATGACCACGTGGAGGACAATAAACTAATTTACTCTCCGGAAGCAAGCAAGGGACCATCCCATCAATTCCGATCAAGGGCCCTAAGGCAGAGGTGGATTCAAAAATTTCAGCAAAAGTTCCTTTCACAATACCCACACCCCTTACCTTTACCCAAATATGAGAAAATCTTGCATAACTAAATATTGAGCAATATACAATAACTGAGGGGTGAAACTGATGTTTAGAAGGAAGACCCTTCCTTTTTTGTGGGGATTTACGGCTCGTCGACATCTAGATCATTGCAACCCTAAAATTCTGTACAGGTAGGGAAAATGCAGTTACGCACTAAGGAGAGCCAACATGATTCTCCACGCGTGTGAGACTCGTCGAATGACTCAACCATACGCACTAAAAACCCTCCTGAATTACAACATACCAAAACATATCTCGAAACATACATCAAAAATGAGGGGGGGGGGACAAAAAAAAAAGGGTGGACAAAGAAACGAGGAAAATGAAAGATACTCTAGCCCTAATAGCGTCGGGATCGAAAAGAACAAGAGGTGACCAAGGAAGGTCAGGAAAGAGAAAGGAAGGAGTCTAGCACAAGTAAGTGGAAGTAACAGCTCGAGGCCCCGTGTTCGTCAAACACGTACTTACAAAATGTAAGTCCCCTGGGGGGGAAGAAACTCTTCCTAACATTTCTTAAATGTATTAAACGTAATGAAACCAGGAAGTGGTCCGAGAAACGGAAGATAGCAGTTGAGCAGGAATACTGTGCTAATAGAAAAGTTCAATCTTCCAAAAGAAAATAAGCCACCAAACTCACCACCAGGGTATAGTAGGGTACATTTCTTCACCCTGAACACCAGAGGTGGCAGAATGCAACACAGCTAATACACAATTACTGCAATAAATACAATAAATAAATACACTGGCAGTAATTACAATTAATATATCATACTAAAACATATTACATCTCAAGATGCGACATATGAAAACTAAGATACAACTTAAATTATACATTTAAATACATTAAGAAACAAAATACAAAGTTAGTAAAATGCAATATGAAAATGAAAGATTATACCCTGTAGATGCATGAGCAAGCTAAAAAATAGAAACAAAAACATATTATTTTAAGCAATATCACCGGACCATATTAACAAGACATTTCATGACCATATTCATTTTAAGTGCAAAGTACTGGAACCAGAGGGCATAACACACGGAAAAAGGCAATAGAGAAACAAATATTAAAAGAATTTAAATGTATCAAATTTCCTCTAAAGTATTTGTTGCATTATACTGGAGGGTTTCGGAGCAATGCTTAAAAAACACCACCTATCTCACTTGAATACCTGCAACACTCATCATGAATATTCAGGCGCTGCTTGTTTTAAGAAACATTTTTGAACTTCCTACTGGCGAATTGCAGTATCCCAACAAACATCAATGACAAGAGCTCTAATGACCTAGACGTTGACGAGCCCTATAACCTCAATTTAAAAAAAAATCAAAGCTTTGTATTGTATATAACTTATAACGTTCAAAATATCTACATTGTCACAATAGTTTTAAAAATGTGGCCAGAAATTTCACGAGACAGAAGTGTCCTTACCGGAATAGCTAACAATCATTCTCTTTAAGGTGATACTAGCGCAGGTAGAATTCAATCACTAAAATATCTTAAATTAGCATAAATAAACCGAGCAACATGTTCTAATTATGTCAACTGGAAAAAAACATGCGTCACCAGCTACTTGAATGAAATAATTGTTATTATAATTGATGGTGTAATACATAGCGTCTTAAAGAGGAAACTTATTTTAAAAGGAA
This sequence comes from Laupala kohalensis, assembly GCA_002313205.1. Classification (NCBI taxonomy): domain Eukaryota; kingdom Metazoa; phylum Arthropoda; class Insecta; order Orthoptera; family Trigonidiidae; genus Laupala; species Laupala kohalensis. The sequence continues at coordinate 280,786 of NNCF01128989.1, forward strand.
GACCGTCTTTTAAATCATGAAAGTGATGGAAAATTACTGTGATTTCCAGTAAATGTTTCGTCATAATTTTACATCACTTTTATCTCTAAGTCACCCGATATCTGAGAAAGATATTTCGCTTTTTCTGAGAAGAAATCTATAAATCACGAAACAGTTGCGCTCGGCCGCCATGTTTTTACACGATCTCGTGCTTTTCAAACGAGTCAAGCGAGTTTCTGAACATTGTTTATTCTTGTTAACCGATACATTAATATTGTTAATCGGTAGATTCATAGAAATTAAATAATGTTTTTCATCTTAATAATTCATAATGTTGTGTTATATAATAATTAAAATTAACATAATGAAAACAATTATACTTCTCAGTGATGTGACTAACTTGGAGTGCTGATCCCACCTTATACCATAACTTGATAATGGGGAACCTCTATTTGCATAATCAATACCACATCCAAATATTTCATGGATACCATAGAAGTATCAATCACCTGAAAATGCTTACAATGGAGTCACGTCATCTATTTTTCCTAAACATTTTTCCTTTGGGAAGGAAAACATGAGTGTCTCCACTCCACATGTTGGTACACGACACTTTTCTGTTCTAATAAAGCTGTATTGTGAATTGAGAATTAAGAAATTTCTGTAGTATTAACAAAGTTGAATACTGTAAAAGATGTTAAAGAGAAATTCAAGAATATGTTATATCTAATGGTATTAGATTTTAGTGTCCGGAATCATTTAAGCATTATGCATTAACATTGATGACTGAGTTTCAGATAACAGCTGTTGACTTTTTCCTTACTACAGTTTCCATGTTCTTAGGTTTCACTAACGAGTTTTTCAAATTATCTCAAATAGATGCCTGATCTTTAGGAAGACTACAGAAATTTCTGTTTCAAAGTTGCGAGAAAAAAGTATCAAAAAAGAAAACAACGTCTCGTCTACACCGTTTCACCAAGTTTGAGAAAGATCCATCAAATAGTAAGAATATGTATGCTAGAGGAACATTCAAGATTAATGTTTACTAGCTAATTGAATATAAGTAACATTCCGTTCGAAAATATGACCTATTGCTAATTATAATTAGCAGGACTACTTATCTGAATAATATGTCTGATACTTCTTTTTCCTACCAGCTAGTTGCAGACAAGTTTCACTGGGTTTCATATTTGGCATTAACAATTTAAACAAAACATCAGGTCAGATATGTATATGATACATTAGCAAGGAGCATTACGTAACTCATCAGCATAGTTTCAGGTGTCAAAATATCATTTGTTAGATCTCCAGTCGTCCAGTAACTTTCTTTTCCAATAAGTGAGTCAAGTAACTTCCTTTCTTGATGTAATTTTAATGCTTTTATCCTGAGAAGGAAATAATGAAAGATGAAAGAAAAGAAAATATCTACACACCTTTTAATGCTTCAAATTTCGATTCTTCGTTTGTGTGATTCTATCCCTCCGGTTGCGCAGGAAGAGAACTAAAGTTGTCTTTTTAACATTTGCGAAATAACATTATATGATGATGATGGTGATTATGAATCCGTCGATGTTATTCCCGCTATTGCTACGCATATTCTAGTTCTTAAACTTCTTCAAATTGTGTGGCGTGATATGTGACAGTTGGAGGAGGCCTATCCAAACTCGCGGGTGATACAGGAGAGTTTAAGTTATTTTGAATATCAAATAAATGGGTAAAAACTAATCATATCTACTTGGTAATTGTGGAGCGTTAGCAATATTATCAAAGAATGATAAATTGAAAGGCGTTTCAATGTTGCTCATTGTTTTATTGGTATAAAGCGTTTTTGGCACTCGCCAAAAATATTCCTCAATATCCAGTGTATGTTACTGACGATGGCTGCTATGCAGCCAAAAACGCTTTATACCAATAAAACAATGAGCAACATAGAAACGCCTTTCAATTTATCATTCTAATAATATTTATTTACTAATTTTTTAAATATCAAGTCAACAAGATCTAATTCCGAAGCTTGTGATTTCTCATAGATGCAAAGATTTTCATCGGCATTCGTCTTGACCAACAATAGAAGATCATTGGAATAATTTTAGCTAACGAGAAACGTCGGAGAGCCTTTCTGTGAAAGAAGCATTTATTCAATGAACGTACATTCCAGCCAAATTTAATTAAATTGATGGCGGGGCATTGGGATTAAGTCGGACTCGCTTTCAGGACGAATCGACTCTGCGAACAAAGAGCGAGCTCGAATCAAAAGAAAACTTTTGATTTTACAAACTTTTTTTATTTATTATTAAATTAATTTTGAAATAATTAATCGCAGTTAGTCCTCAGTATTTAACGAGGGCCAGTTCTTTTATCTGTTTCTTTATAAATCTGTCCTTTAGGCACTGTCGATGAAAGAGAATGAGAGAATACGTCTTTTGAATACGGAAGGATTACAAAGTAACATTTTGCTCTAATTCTGTGAAATGGGAAACACTACTTGTATTTTACCGCTACATCTAATTTTGTACTTTGTTTCTTTTTGTGCCGCTTACCACGCCATTCTGAACAAGTGACAAAGAAACGAGATATCATTATAAAGATAATAATCCTGTCCTCATCAGAAATTTATCTTACATTTTAACTACGTCTCATTCGTCAATTTTTATTTATAAACTCTATTTGAATATTGGTTAATTCGTGAAAAGTTTCATAATAAACATAGGATTAATGCATTTTACTCCATTTCGTTTGATTGAACTCGAAAAATTACATTACTTCAAAAATATTTCTTGATTTCAAATCAAAACAGACATAAAAATAGCATTAAAACCTCGAGAGCTTGGATCTGCTAGTATTGTTGGATGTATAAAACCCAATAAAGGGATAGCCAGCTGTTTATAACTCCTGGTTAATTTCTTCTCTGGCCAGTAATTAAAGAAAAAAACACTTTGCTTTAATCTACTGATGGTGTGGAAACAAACGCAGTGTCAAGTAATCGTACGACTGAAATAATTTCGTTTGTATTTTTGGATAGAACTGCTCTCGCCTAGGTCTTAAAAATTTATTAAGCTCTCTACAGCATTTCAATACACAATATTCACCAGATCGCATCCAAGTATTAAGAAACTCTGACTTGTCGAGGCACAATCGTAAGACACATAAATGAGTCTACGGCAATTTATTTCTCCTCCACAAATATTGTGAAAATTACTTCTCATCTTAAAATGCCATTGTAATAAAAAGTATGGAAACCATATTTTGTGCTCAAATCTAGAAAATGGTGTCAAACATCCAGACGAACGAAATCGAATATTTTGCATTGACAATATTATCATCCTAATGACATTAATATTGTAATGTGACGATAATTGAAATTAACAGTCGAAACATAGTGTTTGAAACAAAGTGGTATTTATCATATTATACAAAATATAAAAATGTGTTGTGTAATGTGTCGAGAAACGTAAAATATCACCAACTCTCCTCCTTCAATAAAAAATCATTCTAGGTCAAGATGATTCGTTTAGCATTTTTATTTTACAACATTGTTTTAAAGTTAAAACTCATATTTTAACACTTCTAAAAGGAGTTTTAGAGGAACAATCATGTTAGATGCATATTTAATTTTATTTGAGTGTCTACCGCAAAAAGAAAAAGAAAATAAATTAAATATGAAAATACGTCGTGGGTCAGTAAATGCAACTCATTAAACATCTCCTAAGAGAATGAAGATATCAATTAGTTTTCACTAATATAAGTTGTTATATTTAAATAATCGGTAGCTCTTTTAACGGCAGAGTTATGACTATCATTTACTTCATTAAAAAATCAATGGCTCTGTTTCAATAAATCGATAATCAGAAGTGAATATTCGACCTGTGCGGGTCTGAATGAGTGGGTTTGTTCATCCTGAGATTCTCGGATGAGTAAAAGACACACACGAAGTTATGGAAGAGTTGAGCCACTATTGAGGTTAGGGGGGGGGAAGGTGAACAGCCCAAGAAATATAAAAATAGGAAACGAGATGTCGGGGAGATTTAATTTGATTTTGAATTGCGTTGACACCTTACCAGAAAAAAACAAATTACATTTCAATATCTTTATTCGTTCCTGAGATATTTAAGGCTAACTGATTACACGACTTTACCCGGGATTACTCTTAGACTAATCTACATTTACTCAGAAAAAAAATCTATCTATATGATAAGATCAGAATCCTTTTTACTTAGTGGTTTTTTAAAACATATGTATGACATGCTAATTTTACAAATTTATAATAATACAAAAAATTTAATACAAAATTTGACTGTATACACTACACCACCATGCGGGAGCCGCGTCGCTTCCGAATTCTCGCCTCCGAGGCACACGAGGTGGCTGCAGCTATTTGATTACAGTTCTTGTAAAATCTAAACATCTGTGAAAATTTTACGATTTAAAGACGTTTTACTACATTTGATAAATGTACAAAACAAATTACATTCCATTCCATTCGATATTTTTCCGCTTTAAATTACTTTCTTAAATTGAAATATTTTAACACTTGTATTTTCAATAACGTTCTATCGATAATTTAGGCTAAGTTTTGTAGACAGAGATTAGATGCTTTCGCGGACTTTTTTGTAGAACTCTTTGAGGTAAACAATATCGCTATTCATAGTTGTTACTTATCTCTAATCGTTTCTATCTTTCTTACCACGTATTTTAAAAATAAAAGGTAGTTTACACGTCCAGGATGAACATAGACTATCTCCTTGTCAAATTTCATCATTATCGGTTCAGTGGTTTAGTCGTCATCAAGTAGCAAACAAATTGGGGTACTCTGAAAAAAATTTGGAGGGGGCTAGAACCTCCGAATAATCCAAGAGAGTTGATGTTTGGCCATATGTTAGCCCTCGATTTTGTACCACGTAGTCTTACAGATATATTAGCAATGTCAGAAAATGGTTAAAATTTATTATTAGATTTATTTTCTTTACTTGTAATATTTATTTCTTAAAAATGTATTATATGTATTTTGAGGATGGGGTTTGAGTGCCCCCCAGCACCCCCTTGCGTACGCCTCTGCAAACAGACACATTATCACGTTGTGCATTTATATATGTGTATACTGATTGCATTAACTGACATATATAAGTACTTATTCACTGACTTATATATGTGTTTGCTTTCACTGACTTATTCCGTGTTGTAAAGTGTATCGATTAGGCCCAGTCTTCCCTACAAGAAAATTGCACTTTCGTGGCAGGCAAGGGTGATGGTGACCTTCGAGGCGTAGCTGCGACGCCTCGGGGAACCCCTCGTTAGTTTGGAAGTGTTTGCAAGCGACTCGTGCTTGTCCAGCGTCAACAAACATCCCACCAAGAAGCTTCAGTATCCCATGAACAGCTGACCACTTCCACGTGGTGGGTGGGTGGATGAGCGTTCAGAGATCAAGTCCTGTCCTCGTTTCGTGCAACTTCGGTGACCAGCTTCTTCACGGAATCCGTCCTTCCCTCCTTTGAAACTGCGAAGTGTGTCCAGGCCCTTGGCTGTGAAATTTTCCGAAGGGCTTCCACTCGAAGACGGCTTCTACGAAAGCAAATTAACCTCTGTAAACAGTTATCTTCAAAGGAGAGACATTGAAGTCAGGATTGGTAAATAGTACGTTATGAAATAAATTATTTATTTACGACTTTTTAAAATGTAATTTTTGAATCCGCCTCTGCCTTAGGGCCCTTGATCGGAATTGATGGGATGGTCCCTTGTTTACTTCCTGAGAGTAAAATTAGTTTGCTGTCCTCCACGTGGTCATACGCAGTTTGTACTGTTTTTTGACATTAAATTATTTATTTATTATTATATATTTAATATTCTTGGCTGGGTAATGACCTCTTAAATTTATGATATAATTTTACGGTGTTTTTTACCCTCATACCATAATAAAATTTACCTGACTGTGTAACCCTTGTCTCAAATGTGTGATCAATCACAAATTTATTTGTGAATATCTGTTAAGCGTGCGAAATCATAAACGGACGCCTCAAATACTTTTACTCTCAGAATACTTCTTCATATCATAATATTATTATATAAATATATAAATAATTCTCACTCAAAAGTAAATTTTGAGAAGCTCACGATATACATTAACAAGTAGTGGAGTCTCTTGAGCTCTATTCATTGCACTATGAAAATATTTAAACCGAATATTCTCAATAGACCAGAATAGAATATGTGTACAGCAATTAACATTGAATGAAATGTGATGAAACAGGGTAATAAGCGATATAAAACTTCCAAAAAATGGCGTTTACTGAGTAAGAGCGCGTAGCAAAAGAAACAGGGCGTTTGATATTATAATACCCAAAAGAGGAGTGACTCATGTTCACACTTCGTATTATGTGCTCCTACACAGCTTGCCTCTAATGCTTTCTATGACTGATGTGTGAACAGTGTACCAAGAGAGGCCAATTACAGCCAACCAAAACAACAGTTGGAAGGGAGCTTACAAATAGTGTGTGTATTGAAAGAATGTACAAACAATGTGCTGATAATATATAAATAGCGCGCACAAACTCTCATCACGGGCATACAACTTACTTTTTAGCACTATCTGAACAGTTAAGGGCACACACCGTATTGTATGAGGATCGGACTCTAATACTTATAAAATATATAAAGTCCATAAATAATGTACCCTTGATGCTGAGTAGTAGACTGTGCGTTTGATGATCACACAGTCCAACTAGATGAAGTTCCTGGATGAGGTTTCCCTCACCTAATCCATAAAATATCGATTAGGAACGCTATGTTCTCCGGTAACCCCACATTTTCCCTTCTCAACACCCTTTTCCTAATTAACGCCTCATGGTTTCGACCTCGTAGAAGTAAATATATTAAAATTAATATATTACTCTCCATGAATATAAAATGTAATTAATATGTGTAT
>NNCF01128989.1:314225-324435 GCA_002313205.1 Laupala kohalensis
TTGTTGGCGCTGTTCCACTAAAATCTGCAACTACCCCTATTCCTTCGTTCTTTGAAATTGAGAAGTGAGAAAGGAAGGAAGAAATAAGGGAGGGGGAGAATAGAAATTTCTGTCGACTGTTCGACGTGTTCATTAATTAATCCAGTAAAACCTAAGTGTCCCCGCCACATGCTAGCGCAAAGTATCCGGCGCATACGCTGTAGCAAGAGATGTCACGACTCCTTCCCCTTAACCTTGGTAACGATGGTGGGGGAATCGCGAGGGGCAGATGGAGAGTGGGATGGTCACAGGGAGACTAAATGCATTTGACATCTAGGAGAAGGGAGCATTCAAGAAGAAAGATGGAAAAATTAATGGACGGGATATCTTTACCAAATATCATAATTGAATAAAGATTGATAGGTTATTACAATTCAGATCGCAAGAGACGTGCGTATATATTTCATTATGTTCTCTATAATTTATTAGCAGATACAGACTTTTTGGTTGTTAGGTTTTCTTCCGTCAGGATACAAAAAATAATAAAACATGAATATTTTTTTCAGAAAAAAAAAACAACTATTTTTTAATCATACTCCGAAATGTTTTTCTGAGACTACAAATTAATTTTATTCTTATTTATTCCCAAATAAATAAATTAATTGAACTGTGTCTTGTAGTTACTCTTTATCGGTGTATTATTCAAGAAGTTATGGTTTTGATAATTATCCTAACAGATTGAAGTAAATTTCCAGGCACGTTACAGATAGCAGCATGTTGACTGCAAAGAAATTTACTGGTGAAACGGACTCATTATTGTTTTGTTGCCATACAATTATATTTTATTCGTGTAACTGACCTACAACAGGAAATTGGTCAGTATTCCTGGAAGTTTAAAATGTATCTTCTTTTGTAAATGTGATGCTGGAAATAAAAGTATTATTACTATTATTATTATTATTATTATGTTAATTAGGAGCAATTAACAGTAGTATTAAAGAATTAGTACCGTTTTGATCGTGTATGCTACGTACATTTTATACCTGCAATTCAAGCCCCAAAAAATGGAGTACATGGGTTACACCAAGAAATCTAATACCAGAAAAAATACCAGTCACGGTACATAATTTGTTTTACTTTTATAATGACGGTATTTCTAAGTTAATATCGAATTACATTTTATATTCGTTTATTTCGTTTATATTCAACCACTGTTGGCCTCTGAAACCTGTTAGCAGATTACCACACAATATCAGTTGACGAATAGATGATGTTTTATTGTTTAGTATAGAAAATTTATTTTTTATCAGTTGTTGTGTTAGTTCTCAGAATTATTTATTTATTTTTATCTTAGTAATGTTTTTCCTCAGCATTTATGCAAAACAATTTAATCTGTTGGTTCTAAGAATAATTTTATCTGTAAACGAATAGTGCAAAATGCACCCAGTATAATATTGTAGACATGTTGTCAGAATTGATAAAACTAAATGAAAAACAAAATAAAATGATAAATGTATTATTAGCGAATGCATATTCATAAACATTCATATTTAAGTAAAAATTAAATATACAACCATTTTCAACTATAAGACTTCACAACTTAATTTAAAAAAAACATCTTATTTTCTGTAGGACACGCTCCGATTAGAAAAACAAAACTCAATACACAATTTTCATGTAGGTGTTCTAAGTCTTGTCAGTAATCTCCATATTACTTCCATTGAGGGTCAATTACTTGAACTTTTGTAAAAGTTTTTCGAGGTACCTTTAAGTACCTTAAACCGGGTCAAATTACCTTTGTTAAGATGTTATATCGATGAAATATTTGGTTCTTTAATTAATAATACATTTATATTAAAAAATTTGTTTCAGGAAACTTGACGTAGCTTAACTTGAAGTTGTTAATTTTAATTATCAATTTTAACTTGTTACTCCTTTAATTTTGTTGAATTATGAGTGGAGGCCGTAATTGCGAAGGGTTAAGTCTCCATATATAAAGTAAATACTATTTTTGAAGCGAGAATTTAACTTGAACACCGGAAACACCCCGCATCACCGAACATTCGCTAAACATGATGCGACCATATAGGTCAGGAAGCTACGTAGATTTGTTGAATTATCACAGCACCGGGGAAACACGCTGCTGTGACAACGTAATTCTATAACCGACTCTCCCACCCCACGTATGATAGCTGATGAATACTGCTCATGCTTGGAACTGAATATTCGTTAATTTGAAAATACAGCTCAATGGGTCAAACGTATCTGATTAAGAAATGAACAAAATAAGAAAAGTTTCTTTGCATAGTCATTAATCATCTTAAAACCCGTTAAGAATTTCCCTAGAGAGAGAAAATTACGATAAAAGAAAGTGTAATAGTGAGTCTATTTGGAATGAAGGAATGAGAATTTTTTCATTTCACATATTTCAAATCAAGGTAATTAAAAACGTTATTCTTAATGTCGATAAGAAAATCTATATTCTGTGTTATAGTTGTTGATTAAAAGACTACATTTTTATCGCTATTAACATTTAAACCTTAAAAAGCACTTTTATTATGGTCGTGGATTCGTGTAATTGATATGTTCCACCCATCATTTGCCAATTTTTTTTACTTCTGACCTCTTAACAATTATTCTTCATACTTTATGGCACAGATTGATAGAATCTCATGTTATATTCTTTCAATCTCCTCTCAACTAACGCCTGGTAATACAGTAAGGTCAATAGCATACGCTACATCAAATTTTCTCTTCTTCCAGGAATAAGTCATTGACTGTTATGTACAACATAATTGGTACACTTGAAGAACCCTGAGGGCAACTGAGTTTAATATTTTCTTTGTAATTTCTTCCATGCTTTGCCGAATACATGTATTGTTCATTTCAGTAGGACTTATAAATCATTTTTATACAATGATGTAATCCCAACCTTTTCATACTTCCTAATTCTGCTTTCCACTAAGCACTCGAAAGCTGATATCCAAGAAAATTATCACACAATACTTGGAATGTTTCTTACTCATTAGTGTCATAAAATTTGTCACTCCGACACGTCTTCAGTGTGTCGGAAACCATATTTTCCTTGCGTTAAAGTTCGTCTTTGATTTGTTGATCGCATATCATTGTCCTCCCTTTGAAATCAATTTAACTTTTCCCATCTTCAGAGAAAGAAGTTTATTATGTAAATTTGTTAAATAAATTCAACAATACCCTTCGTTGGGTATTTAACAAACATGCTGAAATTGAGTAAAACAACTTAGAAGAATCTCTGTCCCAACAAAAATTCAAACAAAACTTCTATGGTTTTCATTTCACTTTCAGCTTATATTCCTGAAAACGTTATTCAAAGCCTTTATATAATTTTGCGTTTAGTATTCGGTAACGTAGATAATACGTTCAGTAGATGACCGCCTTACGTAACGCAATTAAACCCTGGCCGACACATTAGTAAACTTCTCGACAGTCATGCGAGTGAAGGTTTACATCTACTGATTAGCAGTCAATTTTAATTGTTTTTCTGCTCATGTAATTCATCAATGTTAATCATACTGTGCATTCTAATTGCAAATACCGCTTGAGAAGAATCCTTTGAAATTGCAAATAGATTCATCGGATACATATCCGTACCACAGATATTCCAAATAATTCACTTTTACAAGTATAGATTATCTTGCTGATTACCCGATGTTGCCCGGAATTCTTTTTACATGAACGAATCCATTCTCCTGGATTTTCGCTTCCGAGGCAAGACATAACGGTGGCAGGGTGCCTGCACCATTTCATTAAAAGGCTTCTAAAATCTAAACCGTTCGTCCAAATTTTACGATTTAAAGATTCCTTTAATCTTTGTTAAATGCACACAGGTAACTATTAACTTTGATGATGACTGATTTTTTTCTTCTTCAATTATTCTCTTAATTTGAAATATTTCAACACTCGTAATTTCAATAAGGTTTCTTCGGTAATGTGAGGAAACCTTAGTAGATAGACATATGATGTAGCGGACTTTTTTGTAAAACTCTTTGAGGGGAATAATATCACCATTCGTACTTGTCACCTATCTCTAAGCGTTAGCGAATATACCCCTTTTTTTTCGATTTCATTTATGGTCAAAATCATTTTCTGTCTTTCTTTTTACGCATTATTAAAATAAAAACCTTTGTCCATCCTGAAGATCTTAACTATATCCTTGCCAAATGTCAATATGATCAATTCAGAGGTTTCGTCGTGATCAAGTAACAAACAGACAGACACGCTTTCGCATAACACATTTGTATATTAGTAGTAGCTGAGTACCCGCAGCTTGGCTTGCGTGAAATCAGTAATATGTCTCCAGCTCTATTCTTTCTCATAGGGGTGATACCATCCATCACAGCGACACCAAAAATTCTGAACTCATCATACTCTTCCCTAAAATCTCACACCTTTCCCTGAGGTGCTGAGGCTTATAAAGCTGATCGTGGATTAAAGTAGCATCGAAAATGCTATTAATGAACTTTGCGACCCCTAAACCTTTGATATCCACACTTATATTAGTAACTTTCGATTATTTTTACATGTCTACCCATCCCTATCCCTTAACCACGGGGTGCTAGGAGTGTCTTATTTCCAGTGGGGGCTGAATATAGCCTTACACGATTATAGGATGTTACAATCAACTCAATAATGATAAAAACTGTGAACTCGTCACTGATATCTATCATTTTGACAATTTTTACATAGCATCCCCTACCATTGGGATGCAAAGGGTGTATACTGACTGATTTTGGACTTCGGGGTCTTCGAAAATGTCACTACTAACTTCAGCAGCCCCGAAAACTGATCTCAACTCTAATATAAATCATTTTTGATTATTTTTACATTTCATCCCTTAACCAAAAGAAGTATCTTCACCCTTTAACCGAGGGGAGAATCGTAGACTAAAGCGGTATTGGGAGTGTGACATTGCACTCTGTTGTGTATTTTGCAACAGCAAGACAGATGTATTCAACACCAATATCGGACATTTTCGATAATTTTAACCTTCTACCCGTTCTCATCCCTAATCCAGGGATGCTGAGGTTTTAATATCTCCAATTTGGACTAATTGCGAGCTTACAAAGTATCGGGTGCGTTCTTATCTATCTCACCGATAACAACGGTTTCAAATATGTTATAGGATTTTTCCATTATTTTTACTCGTCACCCTCTTCCCCTCCCCTCCCAAGGGGTGACAGAGATGTCTTACCCCAATTGTGCCTCTTGTAAGATAGTCAGTCATACGCGTATAAAGTTTGGTTGAAATTGCTCGAGACAATCAAGAGTTATGGTGGGATACAAAGAATACATACATAAAACATTCAACCCCCATTTCACCCACTTAGGCACGAAGTTTTGTAAAATCCTTTCTTAGCAAACGTCTACACCCTAAAAAGAATCTACCTGCCAAATTTCAAGTTTGTAGGCTTTGTTGTTTCTGAGATTTAGTGACTAGTCAATCAGTAAGTAAGTCAGTCAGTGGTGTTTCACTTTTATAGAGAGAGATTATTTAATTCTTTACATTACCATCTGACGGGTGAGTACTTAAGTTGTGAAATTAGGAATTTTTTGACGTAATAGGATTTCATAGTAAATTGAATGGAGCGCTCTCAAAGCAGCAATTGGCACGTGCGCGGAGACATGACGTCGGTTCAGGGATGTCATACTTTAAAACTGTTGTAAAATCCGAACTATTCGTCCAAATTTTGCCATTAAAATAAAATTTGTTCCTCTTTGTGAAATGCACAAAACAAAGAATCCATTAAATTTGACGAAGATTGAGTTTTTCCTTCTTAAATTTCTCACTTAAATTGAAGTACTTCAACACTTCTATTTTTTCATAACGTTTTTTCGATAATTTAAATTAACCTTTGTAGATAAACATATGTTGTCGCGGACTTTTTTGTGGAACTCTTCAAGGCGAACAATATTGACTCGTAAGTGAATACGACCGATTTTCCCCGCGATTTCATCAACATTTATCTTCAACTTCATTTTTTTATCTTTCTTTCCTTTCATACATTAAAAAAATAAAAGATAACCTGTGTTGATCCTGGACATCTTAACTATTTCCTTACCAAATTTCATCATGATCGGTTCAGTGGTTTAGTCGTAATCAAGTAACCAACAGAAACACGCGCTTTCGCGTTACGCATTTATATATTAGTATGGACGGATTAGTAGGTCGCATGTGATGAGCCTTGCCAACCAACCAACCAACGTGCGTCCCACTCCGACCGATCGTTATGGCGTCTAAGCGAGTGCGCGTGTCCTTCGACCTGGCGGCGAGTGCGGACGCAGTATCAGGGCGACAGAGAACCGCAGGAGGGTTTGCTGGCTGCAGGGAGAACGGATGCTGCTGTGGAACGTCGTCACCGAGGGCAGCACAGTGGCAGGTGAACAATCGCGCATGCGCCGATGCCACGCACTCGCGTAGGTCAGGAACCGCGCGACGGAGAGGAGCTGACCCCTTGACCTCCATAGGGGAGAAAAGGGCTGTTTGTGGGGAGAGAAGGAAAAAAAAGTTCCGCAGTTTGGAGGTTGTTGGGGTGGTTCTACTTCAATTTTTGTTTTATTGATTCATCGGGATCATGATGTTCTGAAAGAATTAAAGCGTTCGTTTACTTGTTACTGGGGAGAAAAATGTCAAATGGATTCAACAATGTACTTTGGAATATAATTGAATCGACTACTATTAAACCGATTATTATTAAAGAAAAAACGGTTATACAGACCGAACCGAGTGAGGTTTACAAATAGGGTTTCCCTCGCGAGACCAATGTTGTGGTACCATTTTACCTTAGCGTCAGCGAGATTCCAGTGACAGCTTAGCCAATGGAGTCTTTCCAATCAATTTTCATTGAGATGTACGAGTACTAAACATTCAATGTGTATCACTGAGTGAGGAGTTCTTTGTTTTTTGTACATATTTCTTCCGTGTACCCTTTCCACACGTGGAGAATATATGTGATAACTTTCGGTCAAGTGAAAATGGCGACTCGAACCCGGGACTCTTGCTTTGATCGCAAGGAAGAAATATGTACATAACGAACCTTAACACGTAGGTACGTGTGAAACCGGTAATAAAGTGCACACAGCATAGTGTACCGCCTGGTTCACTTATCTCCTGTATAGGGATGTCTCTCAGGTCTGCCGGGGTTTAGGTCTGGGTGGAAATGGTGTACAGGTGTGGAAGGGAACCGGTAGTGTAGCGGTGAACACCCTTGCGATCAAAGCAAGAGACCCGGGTTCGAGTCCCGGCTGGTTGCCATTTTCACTTGACCGAAAGTTATCACTAATTGTTTTTTTTTATCGGATACTTACCATATATCACTTTTTTTGATGTTGATATTAAATTTTTACATTTCTCACAAATTTACGTGATATCCGGTAAAAAATATCTAAAGAGTTTTTTTCGACTAAAACGTTCCATAGCGATAATTCTATTGTTTCATTAAAATTCTTTAACGAAATAAACACTTTCTGTGTGACATTATTATAAAAATTTGTTTGCGTTGCAATTTGTATTTTTATTCTGTGACTGTGGCCTTTTCCTCTGCATAATAGCATAGCGCAAATTTCAAAGAAAATACGTACTTCGGCAATTACTTATTTACCAACCAATCACTGTATTACTTAGTATCTACTTCTATGAACATGTCTCGACAAACATTTTGAAGACAAATAGTTCAACATAATAAATCATTTACAGCGATAAATGTAGTGAGTATATTTATTTTTATTTGAATCTACAGAGGTGAAATGTTAATGTAGGTATTGATATTTGGCATTGATTTACCTCAAAAAAAATTATTACATTCGTTTCACTACATGGCTTAAATAAAAGCTTGTGTTTTGGAAAGTCTTATATTTATTATTTTTAGTATTAGGATATGCGTTTTCTTTGTCGTAATAATAAATTTTGCTTGTTCACATGTTCACAATACTTAAAAGCCACTTTAATTTAATATAAATAAACAACATTAATTTAATAGCGTTCGCGTGATACACCTGGTGACAGCATAAATATGGCCTTTTGAGAAGCGATCGTAATGAAAAGACGTTCGTTCGCTATTGTTGAAAGTAGATAAGAATTNTCTGAAACTTATGTATTAAAAAGTTTTAAAAGTCTCTTCAGAAACTTTTACAAAAGCGACTTTTAACAAAAACTCACTCCGACTTGATACCACATACAATATGAGAAATATTAATATACATTGAAATTTTTGTGGCTTATTTATTGTTCTTAGAAAAATCAAGTCACATATTTTATTGTTAAACTCTACCATTACATATTATGTGTTATTTTCATTAAATATTTAATGTTGTAATAAAAAAAAAGAATGTATAAAAATACAAAATTTATTCAAATCTAAAATAGTATGTTCCAAAATATTTTGGTCGCATTAATGATGAACAACATTCCAGAATATTAATACATAAAAATGTTCCATGATAATTGTCTGAACTTATTTTTTTAAGATCCCTCATTGGGTTTTTTTGTTGCCATCTCTTCTTTACCGACTGCAATGAAATGTTATCCCTTCTTTACCGACTGCATTGTACGCATTANCCGACTGCAATGAAATGTTATCCCTTCTTTACCGACTGCATTGTACGCATTATGGAGAATTGGACGGTCAACAAACAAACTGATAATGAGGCCGTGTCACTGCGTTTCAACATCGATTACGTCCGTGGAGGTAGTCTAATTTTTCGCTATTTCGAAATCGGACATGGTGATGTATTCGAGTATCATTGTTTCGCGTGCAAACAAAGACTTGCCATTTCATTACTCAGACAGGTTTCCAGTTAATTGCACTAGTGTTACACGAGACTATTGATTGAGGAGTACTCAATACCAACGTTCCGAAAATAAAGGGAATAAGGTGATTTTGTGAAAATAGTGACGGAAAAAAAGTAGTGTGATGCTTGGATGAAGAAGCTATGATGAAAAAATTCATGTAACAAATTAATAAATTGAAAATATTTTTGGGGATCGTATCATCAATCTTTATTGTTAATAATTAAAGCAAAAGCTCTTTCGCTGACGTAGTCAGCATGTTCGTGCTCTTTATTCAGAAGAATGTATACGCATTTGCCAATTTATTATTCTGAATAAAGAGTCTGAAAGTACTGTCTACATCAGTGAAAAATCTTTCACTTTACCTACTTATAATAAAGATTTGTGATACTATCTCCAAAATTATTTTCAATTTATTAATCATATACCAATAAATATGCTGCCAATTATCCATTATTGTAACAATTGAAAACAGAAATCTTAAAAAGAAAATAATTTATGAATGTTTGTTTATTTATAGAAAAATACTGTGAAAATAATGCCTGAAAAATTAATTAATGATGGAGGAATTATTTTGCTTTCATCATTAGCTGAAATAAATTAAAATTAATACTGTAACAAAACAATTTTAAACCATTCTTATCTTACCAACATTCTGTTCTAATATGTTTATAAAGACCAATTTTTGTTTAAAATTATGGAAAATAATTTAATAAAAAAATAAAAGATTTAAAAATGTATTTCCCTCGAAGATTTATTTCTTCATGTTTCACCGGAAACATGTTCCATTTGTTATATTTGTAAAACAACACGTTTAACGAAATTTGAAATGGAAACTATCTTTGGCGCATAATAATTATCCCCATTTATACCATATCAGAGTATCTTTATTTTCAATGTAGAATAGACGTAGATAAATTCACAGAGGGAGGAGTACTTTGATTTGTCACCCATGACACAAGGTGGAAGAGATGTGACCTGCAACATACTCAGACATACTTGCTCTCCGGGATATACTATATACTCTCTTTATACTTTATTATTATTTCTTAAGTCAAATCACTTTTGCCTAATAATGTTTTTTTCCTCATGTCTATATTTCAACATGACTAAATTCTATGTAAATAAATGAATAGTTTATTGTTGAAAACGCACTTACAATCTGCATTTCCGTTTACTAAAATTATCCCTCTTTTTTAATATGTAAGCTTTATAAAACTAATATTAAGAAAAAATATTATACTGGGCCTAAATGACTTATACTACTATCAACCTCAATAGAACTAACACCATTAAATGAGGATTTTAACTGGAAAAAATCCTCCAGATACGAAACTTAGCAGAAAGTTAGATTTCGGGGTCACTTTAAAGGGGAAAGAAAATCGGGCACTCCAGCGGATCGGTGGA
>NNCF01128989.1:324572-382634 GCA_002313205.1 Laupala kohalensis
GCACAAATTTGAAACCTTTTTTCGTAATTCTTCAGTTAAGGCATTGTTGCAAAAATACGAGAAAATAGCATTTTTTGAAAACTCCGTGGAAGTAATCGTGGAAGTTAGTAATGCCTTTTTACCTTTTAACTAATCGGGTGACGTTTACATGGATTTCGCTCGTTAATATACAAAATAAACAGCTTTAACAATTAATTTATTGTAAAAAAAGAAGAATTATAAACTCGTGGAAGACTATAAACTAAATTACTCTACGGAAGCAAGCAATCTATTATAAATTATGGAGAAAATAACGTATAAAGTTATGTACCTTATGTACAATATTTTCAATGATACACAAAATATTTTGTCTCAAACTGACTAAATAATATATTTATATTTTTATGACTTAATTCAAGTACAATGTATTTATAGTTTTAATTCCGTTAATATTGATAAACCAGTAGGTCGAATAACATTTATTTGAGAAAATGTGGTATCATATTAAAAAGCTACAAGAATACGAGAGAGTATGCTTGTTTTTTGTGACCAACTGCACTTTTACCTCAACATCATCTGCACTTGGTCAGACTCCGCGCCAGCTGTTATGGAAGAGGGTCATCTCCTGGAGTAGAGATGGAGGGAATAGTCGTTGGGGGACACTCCTTCGCGACTGCGGCGAATGGTCTCCGCACACTTTCTACTCTCTCCAAGACCCGCTGGTTCACCGAAGAAGCAACAAAACTTTTACGTTCGAGCTGATGGCGCTTACAGACGAAAAACGAACAAAGCTGGCGTAGAAATATTTCTTAATAGAATTAAATATTGTTTTTAAAATCAATATTAACAATAAATGCATATTAGGATGTACCTACTTCCTAATACATAAACACATACTTGATCCAGCAAAGCTGACGTAGAATGAATTCTAAATACGTTAGCTTTAAGTTTGGTTTCGGGAACGAGGTTATGTTGGATTCAGGTTAAGTAAAATTTGTTCTTATTAAGTTTTTGATCAGTTCCTGGAGTCTTGTAATATGTGTTATACTATTTTTTTCGATATTTTTCAAATTTTAGGCCACTTTTTAGGCTCATGTATCGCCAAACAGAGAAGAGTATATATATATATATATATATATATATATATATATATATATATATATATATATATATATATATNCCTTCACTAAACAAAAACGCCAATAGGTAATAGTTTTAATTGTTGACAGTAAATTTCAGTGTTTATTTTTTATCGAGTCCCTTTCCAAGCCATTAGTGAAAACGATATCGACTTTTATGCTCATCAGTAATTCGATACCTCTATGGTTATTTTAGCAGTTTTTGATAATATCAAGAGGACGCTACTAGACCTTCTCTCATGATTTGGAGTGTTCGTAGTAGCGTTGCCAAGTTCTCATCGCCTCCACCATTCTGTAGCGTTTCCTCTTGACACGCACATAAATTGTCGCGTTGCCTCGCATCTCCCAATGCCATCATCGATGCTCGTGATGCTAACACCCTCTCGCGGCAGCAGTAGCAGCAACAGACGGAGCAAGCGGACTCTTCGCAAGGAGCAAACCAACGCATCGAAGTTTCCAAGGAGGCTCGTTAAATTGCCGTTACGGCAGAGGTTGCGGCTCCAATCCCCGTGGGGGTGCGCAGGACGTACTAGGAGAAGTTACTTGGGGGTGGTGGTGGTGGGGGGGGGAGGAGACGGAGAAGAGGAACGCGTGGTGTGGAATGGGATGTTGGAAGGCGGGGGTTGGTTAAATTGGAACGAAGGAATAGGATAAAAATGGGGGTGAAAGCAAGGATGAAATGCGACTTGTTCAAGAAGTAGAAGGGTGAGAAAATGAGAATGAAAGGGAATTAATAAGAGGAGGAACAATAAGACGAACGAAGAAAAGTGGAAGACACTAAATAAGGAACTAATATTAATGAAAAAAACAACAAAAAAACAATCCGTTTTTGGTCTTATTTTCTTACAGATATTTATATATTTGAGTTTAATTAGTAGCTCAATCAACGATAGCGATGAGAAAAGGAAGAAAACGAGGTACGAAAAACACACGAAATTCATAAATCCATACTAATATATAAATTCGTAACGCCAAAGCGCGTCTGTCTGTTTGCTTCTTAATCATTACTAAACCACTGAACCGATCGTGATGAAATTTGGCAAGGATATAGTTTAGAATGAACATACGTTAACTTTCATTTGCTTAAAAGGAAGATTTTGACCAGAAACGTCGATGAAAGCGGAAAAGAAGAGAGGAATATTCGCTTACGCCGCATAACGGATAGAGATACGTGACAACTATGTGTGGGGCTATATTGGTCGCGTCGAAGAGTTCTACAAAGAAGTCCGCGATAGCATATGTCTATCTAGAAAGGTCTACCTACATTATCGAAAAACCCTTATTAAAGATAAGAGTGTGGAACACTTCAATTTAAGAGAATAATTTAAGAACGAAAAATCCAACCACCAACAGATTTATTGAGTTATTAGTTATGTGCATTTAACAAAGGTAAAAACGTCTTTGAATCGTAGAATTTTGATGAATAGTTTAGATTTTACAATCGTTTTAGTGACATGGTGCTGCAGCGTTATGCTTCG
Organism: Laupala kohalensis; assembly: GCA_002313205.1. Lineage (NCBI taxonomy): Eukaryota > Metazoa > Arthropoda > Insecta > Orthoptera > Trigonidiidae > Laupala > Laupala kohalensis. The sequence goes on from NNCF01128989.1 coordinate 327,169, forward strand.
GAAACAAAAATTCGACCAGACGAGAAGATGTAGTGTATACAATCAAGTTTTTTATGAAACTTGTATTGTCATGAATTTTTAAATTTAATGTTTTTAAAACCAAGTAATTAAAAGTATTTTGATCTTACAATATAGAAAGATCTTAAATTCTCATGAGTAAAAGAAGATTAGTTTAAGAAATATCCGGGGTGACGCCGGGTAATCATCTAGTACTAAAATATATTCTGTATCCTAAACAATGCTAAAACTATCCAAAGTATATCACTCGCGAGACCAAGAAATTCTTAAATTATTTCTTCGAAATCCCCAAACTTGCGTCATCCATGTTTTGTAGTCCTAATAACTAACAGTCGCAATTTAAACATATTGTAGCGGTTCCTCTTTAATTATAGAACGAATATGGTTTTATAATCTCCTTATGTTTGATATTATGTTTCAGGTTCCGAAACTAAAGTTTCGAATGGCTAAAATCACAATGGGTTGTGACGTAATAAAACAATGGGCTACTCGCGTAATATTCTTTGTAACAATAAACCAGGTGAACCAGTGCGGGCCATTTCTATACACTTTCAATCAATCGGTCCAGTACGGGACGGTGTCGGGCAAAATGTTGTCCGACGAATATAACTAATGAGTCATATTTATTTAATTAACGCCATATTTTAATTCTCATCAATAAACTTATATTATTTCAAGTTGTAAAAATTAAGTATTACATTTCTTCATTCTAAAAACGTATTTTTAAAGTTTCGTATTATAATAAAATGTTTTTATATTGTAATGTAAGACGGGGTAATTTTTTCATTTTCTTTCTCAATGGTCATGACCCGTCAAATATTGATTCTGATAGTAAAGATTTACAACGCAACGTTTTTTTCCCCTAGGCCGCAAACTGAAGAGCGCTGAACTGAACCCGTGCAAGTAAATCTCAAGTATAACAGAATAAAGCTAACATGCTGTATGATAATATAAACGTTTGATTTTCTTTAGAAAACACTGTTTTATTGACCGGAATAATATGGCAGATAGTACTTTCTTCCATCTGCTAGTTGTATGCAGTCGCACTTGGTTTCATGCTTATGGTTAACCATGTAAACAGAACATCAGAAGAGTTATGAATAATATATTATAATATATCATTACGTAACTCACCTACAACTCTGCGAGTATTGTTTATATCGGCTAGATCAGACGCGTCAGAACTGTAATTTGTTTGTCACGTAATATCCTTCAAAATAATGAGTCGAGTAGCTTCTTTTCTTGATTTAATTTTTAAATGATGTTATCTCGGAAAGGAATAGGGGGAAGATGAAACGAGAGGAAAAGATCAACGTATCTCCTTCTGCTCCAAAGTACGATTCTTCATTTGTGGATTTTCCCTGCAGAAAAGGAACTCAAATTTTTGGAGACCGGCGTATTAATGAATTCGGAATTGTAAGGTATGATATGATCAGGTGAATGATGAAGATACAAAATTGTGATAGGAGTAACTCACGATCCGTGAGTAAGACACTGTAATCAATTGATCGAAATGTAATGAGTATAAAAATATATATAATCGAATTCTACCCGCTCAGCGATTGAGTGCTGAGTGTTATATAAACAGGAAGTTTATGATGATGAATTCTTGCCAGAATTTCTTCTGTATTAGAGAACTTCGAACAGCATACAAGGGGGCAAAGATGCGCAGTGTTAATTGTCACAGCACTGAAAGCAATGTACAGAGAGACCCCGGTATCTCATGTAAGTCAAAGGAAATAAAAAAGAAAGCATACACTGATCAGGGGCACTGCATGGTTCCTCTAATGACGGAGATGACAAGCATTATGTGAGAATGAAGTGAGGTGTGGTTGATGATGAGTGAATCCATACTGGCCCGGGTTTTTCTCCGTTTTTCCTTCAGGTAGAGGCGGATTTCTTATACAGGTTCTCTAGGCTTTGTCTAGGGACGTGTTTATTGTAACAATAAATCGTGAATTTAGTGTTTTTTTTTAACTCTTATGATTTTTAAACACTATACTCAGAATAATCTATAGTTCGATAATAACTTGTACATGTAAATTTACAAACATATTTGCGTTAAATTACAAACATATTGACATTNCAGCTAACTTTTTATCTTATCTAGGAACTTTTGCTGAAATTTTTGAATCCGCCTCTGCCTTAGGGCCCTTGATCGGAATTGATGGGAGGGTCCCTTGCTTGCTTCCGGAGAGTAAATTAGTTTATTGTCTTCCACGTGGTCATACGCAGTTTGTACTGTTTTTTGACAATAAATTTATTTATTTATTTATATTAAAAAAATATTGTGGGGGAAGGAAAGGCAGGGGGAACACGAGTGCCCCAAGAAAACTTGCTGTGATCCCACTTTTTCTACTGTAGCAGATTCTACTTTGATCATCCGGGTTTTGAATCAGCATCACTAGAGCCGCAGTTGGTCTTATAACAGTAACTCGTAGACATTGCGTAACATACGATTATACAAATATTCGAGCTCCTGCAGTTAGTTCAAGGGTGTTCAGCCGGACATTGCTAATTCACCCGGGCTGCATGGCTGAATAATCGTCAACATGCGTCAGAGAATCTCGGCGTTGAGATTATTGTTTACCTTACTTGCTCTAATATAAAAATTGAATAAGAAGTAAAGGAAAAAAATTGATAATAAGTTTGATCAAATTTGCATTTAACTAAAGGTATTGCTTACAATGAGTCCGAGTTCCACATTAACCAATCGCCGTGTTGCGAGAATACCTTGTTTTAGAAAAAAAATATTTCAGTTCTTTTTCAAACAAACAAACAAACAAATCAACAAAAAACGCTAAAAATTTGAAATACATTACCTTTTTTTTCTTCTAAGTTTTAACATGGTTTAAGTAAAAATTTATAATTCGGTAAGTATTTTACGAGAGTCGTTCGGCAACTTGTTCTTGAAAAATATGTTATAATTGTTTAACCTCAAAATAACTAGAATAAAGTTTCAAAAAATTCACTTGATATAGATTCACGCAGGATTAATTAAGGAAAAATTTGATACATTATTGTTATTGAAGTTGGTGTCTCAGTTTAATACCACATCGGCTTTAAACTTCTATCTATAGTTTTGAATCGGGTGGTTGTTTTATATTTTGTGCAATATACATATTAATTGATACACATCTTGCCTGGTTGCCGAAACTGTTTCGACCATTTGTGAGTGACTTTTTTGTTTTTATTTTTTTAATTTTTTCATTAACTTTTAAACTTTCTTCTTATTGGATAAATTTACATATTTTGTCCATTAGGAAAATTCATATCGTTCAATGAAAATTTACGTATTGTTTGAAACTATCTCGAGAATACAGTAATTAACTTATTTTAATTCTTTACTTACCTCTCAGGGAAATTCTTAATTTTTTTTTGTGAAAGATATCAGCAAATAATTTTACTATCATTAGCGAGATTCTAATCAGAGTTGATGGGAGGTCGGAATGAGACTAACTACAACTGTTGGGCGTTAGAATTCATTGAATTAACTAGATGTTCTTAAAAGTTGTAATATATTTCGAAAAACATGACTAATTATCATATGACAAAATATGATTTAATATTGGAGGGACTCTACCGCGCAAATAATCGATTCCATGTTGAAAAACCAAAATGGCGATCGTTTCAATCCTTTCCTCTTTAACCAACACAATTCCCGCTTCAACTCACCTCATGGATTCATGTGGGTTCAATAAATATTGGCTTAGCCTCAGTAGATGAAAGTTTTATTAAGGTACTGTAATTAATATATCTGCCGCGAGGGATGCAGACCTCAAACCGTAATTTCAGTATTTACTCTTGATACATCGACCGATAATCCCATGCGTTAATTGATTTTGTAACTTTAGGAAAACACTTTTAGTTTGCCCATCGCATTTGTTTCAATTAACTTCGTTGAATGCAGATTAGTAATGGAAAATATGGGTTATTAAATTAACTTCAAGGATTATTTTGATTTCGAAAGAACGGAAAACACGGTTATATTTTCAAAGTTAATTTGATTATTTTAGTTTTTCAGGAATTGAAAACAATACTAATTTGAAGAACTATTTCATTAAATTCATTTCATAAGTCGAATATTTCATTTGGAAACGTAAGAATTAGTTTGTCATTTCTGCTTGCTATTAATCACGCATGTACGTTGAAAAGAAAAAAGCCCTTGACTAAAATGCTATAAAGAAGCCAAATACATTTTCTAATGACATTTAGATTTGTATTTGAATTTTATGGATAAAGTGAGTTTTATTTCGTTAATATTTATTTATATGATATTTTGATTTCAGATATATTACAGCGAGGTCTCGAAGGCATGTCGACGTTTTGGAGGATTTGCGGTGAGTTTCAAAAAACTTATCAGTGATGCATTCAAGAAAAAACTAATATTACTTCAACCTACTTGTATTTATGGAATTCACTGGCTTGGAATAAAAAAAAATTCAAAATTATACCACCATCTTATCTTCGTTATATTTTGAAGGTAGTGCTCTTACATTACAAATTTTACACGGATATTTGAACAGGGAACGGAACACAGCAAAGGAACTAAATTTCTCACTAAGTTATATGATTATTTTACCTGATTAATCTGCGGTTGTAGTGAATTGTGGTTATTTTCTCCACCAAACAAAATTATTCATATTTTTGGATTGCAAATCATGTTATGTAACTGTAACTACATCAGGATTCTTGACATACTTTAATAGCAAACGATATTTAAGCAATCCTCTTTGAAAGATGTTATTTATTAGCTAAAGACCATTAACATCTGTAAGCGTTCTAATTGTGCCAAATCTCACAAGATTTCGTTAAGTAATTGAGTTCCATAGCGATTTCTGTAGCGCAAGTCACCCGCCCAGCGCGTAAATGCTGTGGGTTCCTTACCAAACAGGCGGAGTGAATTTCATGGGTCGTGGTTCCCAAACGTTTATCGTAGACCCCCCTCCCCCCACTCCTCAGACAATTCAAGAATGTAACAAATTTGTGTAACGTAAAAATGCCTACGTTTGTAATATTTTTAATATTAGCTTACATGAAGAGCTATATAAAAGATTGATATTCAAACACAGTGAATTGAGTGCTTATTTGTTTTAATCTATTTTAAAACAGTTTGTTTGAAATAATCAATACGTTTGCAATATTGTACAATGTTACAAATGTATTGCAATGTTGTTGCGCTAACATTGAATCACGCACGTTAAAACGCATGTAAATTGCTTTGCGTACACACTAAAGCTCGTATTGTTATAAGAGAAAACGAACAATTTAGAATTTAAGAGAGTTTTGATACTTGTGATAGATCGGAATCTAGTAAGAGATAACTTAAACAAAACTATTGGCCCCCTTTGACATAACGCGCTTCATAACTTCCGCTCTCACTGGAGAGCCGATAGAGATGGCGTGGAGTGAGAGTGGAGGGAAACAAACACAAGTCTGAAAATATTCAAAGCGAAGGGTTTAGTAATCTGTCGCACACATTCTTTATTACCCCACCGACCACCGAAGTACGACGAAGAGCAGTNTGGAAAGTGCAGCCATCCCACCCCATTAGTAGACCCTGCCATAGTTCACAGACCGACTAGTAGCTTACAGAAATCTCTTAAATCGTAAGATATTAATTATGATATGTTGAATGAAAATGAAGACGGGACCGAGATTCAAACTCGAAAGCTTTAGCTTAGCGTGCTGATATGCTACCAACAGCGCCACCCCGTTATACTATTTTATCATTGTCATTCATCTTAGAAGACCCGCAGAACTGTGAAGTGATCTCACAGAGATTAGTATCCTCATACGAGGTGATTCCATTATAAAGTATTTTGTTTTTGGCATTCACTAACATCAAAAATCTCTTCATTGGCGGTGAACCACTACGCCAGATAAAGGATAAATTACGTTATGTTGAATGAAAACGGGAGACAGGACCGAGGTTCATTCACCACAACACAAAGGCTAGTAGCTGATGGGCGAGAGTAAACGTTACACTGCGCGGCTTATAGCAAGACGCACCCCAAATGTTGGGAACAGCTGTCCTAGAGACGTTATCGTGCCGTCATTTTCTACTTCTGATGTCCGTTCTGTGGGCTGCGTTTTAGTCTACAAGGCTTACATACCTTAAAACCGTGTTCTTCGTGTGACTCTTGTAAACGAAGAATAACCGACGCCACAAAATAACGGTCGACAGCGGTTAACGCAACTGTTATTGGCGGCATGGAACATACGATGGACAAAAATCACAAAAGAATGATAAACGTATAAATACATACCGGACGTAACTTACCGAGAACGGACAAAGACATGGTCAAAACTGAGTCCATAAATGAGCGACATAAAAACGGTACATGGTGATTTCGGAAGTGACCCGCCTTACTAGGAAAAGTAACCAACACACTATGCACTCGCACAGAAGTCTGACTATATCTCCTGGGACTGTGACTTATCCGGACCATAGAGGAAAATTTGTGAAGAATATTAAACAGCTAGGACTGATGACATTAAACGATAGTAGAAAATTACTAGTCTGAATTGATATATGATACTTTTGCAAAATATGTAGACCAAACTGGAACAACAAAGGCAGCGATATATGATACAATAACACCTGCTTGAAATGAGCAACGTTGGAAGCAGCGGCGAAAAGGCAAAAATTCAAGAGGAGAGACGGAGACCCAGGAGCGACTACGCTGCAGTCAGGAATGTTAAAAATACGAGAAGTTATAATGTGTATTGTTATTGTTGTTGAGAATAATTGAAATTGTGGCTCAGGTTCAATATCGAATCGTTCAATAGCTGTGAATGGTTGAAGAGAGGGATGAATAGTAGAGCTTTTGTCGGTGTTTGATCAAGTAGAGAAGTACAGGCGATCGGTTTTTAATTTGGCGCTCTGGTGCACTGTGGGAACCAACATTTATTGCATGCAGTTTCCTATTGTGAGGAAGAAGAGGGGCATAGTGGGATGGACCTTCCCTCAACAGGAGTGATTACGTGGTAGTTCCGAAGTTTCTGAATTGCATTGCTTTCTTTTATGATATAAAATAAAATGATTGTTTACACATACTAAGTTAATAACAAAATAATGTACAAATTTTTAAAACTTGTTGAAAATATTTGAAAGGGTTACTATGTGACTCTTGCAAACACTTCTGAGAGTTCATCCATCAAGGGGGGTGGCAGAAAAAGAGTAGAAATTGGTTTTGAAGACACGTTACTTTCTTCATCTCACCTTTCCGAAAGGACTTCATTGAGACTTTCCTCGTGAGAGTAGCTCTCCCTGACTTTCGAAAGTCTTCTCTACTTGTTTTTGATATATGTTCACCCCATAAGACTTGAAGGGTTGCCGAGCGCAAATGGGGTGACACAGGGAACCTCAAGTCAGTCGAATCTCTAGAAAACATGTAGGGGTACCTTCTTCCAATATTTATAATTAATAACCAAAAAATTCAGCAGAGATACCAATATATATTCCTCGGAAAGGAAATATGCTAAATCAACTTTGACGTTGACTGACTGACAAAAGAGGCTGGCCAACAATACAATTCAGTACGTGCTCTATAGTTCTACTTGAACAAAAAATGAAGAAAGACAGTTGGCGATTTGCTCGCCAAGAATCTACACAATGCTAATTTTATTCTAATTACATAAACTATCACAAAATTATTTTCCTAATATTTCTGTGGTAAAGAATTCCTCTTCATTGTTTCCACCAAACAACATTATTTCCTTGTTAGCGAATACTGAATGTTTTAAGTTGACTGATAAGTTAAGTTTAGATTTCTCTTTCACATAGTAGTACAACAACAAAATTAAGTGACCAAGATATTTTCCTTGAGGGAAGAAAAAACTTCAGAACAAAATATTTTTTACGAGTTGTTGACGATCAATTTCGAATGTTATTGAATATTTTTTTCCGCGCAGATTTACTACGAACATCATTACCTGACCTCTGATTTTCCTCGTAATTTGTTGTCACTGTAGGAAATCCATTACTTTAACTAAAACCTATTCGGGAATTCCTTTTGGCAGCTAATCTACTTAGAGTATTTCATGGTTTACAAGGTTTTTTAACTACAAATGATTTTTTTATCGTTAATACAAATTTTGAAGTAAGTAAATTTATTTCCCAATAATGTGTATTTCTAATCATAATTATGTTAGTTAAGTGATTGACTTACTTCATTCTTGCACCTGACAACCCTGTTATCTCAGCTGATAGCGAAAAGTTTTCGACAGAAAAATGCAGTATTAAGTTATGGTAAAAGTTCTAGTAATAAAATAATTGTATTGGTTCTAGTATTATTGTCATTATGTTGTTTTGAATTAATTTGAATGTTAAATAACCGTTCATATTAATGTTTTTTTTTCACCGTTAGTCAGCTGATCAATTGTTCATTGCACTTCTATGTTTTAGTTATTTACCATCCCTGAGTTCGTGTATAACGCCCGGTCCTACACTATTTTGCATATAGTTTTAGCAGCGCTCACACGTTTGGTAAAATATTTGTAATTGTAAACCTTATGAGGATCCAAACGGTATCAATACGTCATGTGATATTGTATTTGTGTTTTCAAAATGTTCATTAAATTGACATTTAGTGAAGGAAAAGTTCTGCTTACTTTGAAGGGATATAAATTTGTTTATTAAGTTTGTACGGCGTTATGGCTGGATAGTGGTGTGATGGGTTTGGTGTTGCGTGACGCTTTATGGCACGTGTTGTACATGGTGCTTTTGAACCTGAATGTTTGTCACCATAATCGATGTACTCATCCCCTCAGGGAAAGCACATCACAAAGACGAATGAAAAATAAATAAATGTATCGTTGTGTTATTATTCTCCACTGCATATTACAGGAGTATTTTCTTGAGAAATTGGTCAGGATACAAAAGAAAATAGAACATGACTCGCAAACGTTTGAGATATATTATACCCATCCTCAGGGCTTGTTACGATATTTCTAAAACATCTGCATTACTCATCCACGTCTCCAACCAGACACATCCTGCCCACTTTACGCGTCAATTTTCTACCATTACACCATCAAACGTAATGCGTCAGATGCTCTTGTGGATGTGGATGAGTCGTGCAGATGCTTTAGAAACAAGCCCTGAGGATTAATAGAATATATCCAAAGCGTTGGCGAGTCATGTAATGTTTATTTTTGTATTCTGACCTATTCCGCAAGATAGTACACCTATAAATTAATGTAGAAAAAGAAATATTTTTTAACAAGGGAGTAAGGCTAGCATTACGTGTTTCCTGAAAGGGGAGTGTTGTGATAACTCTACAGATGTGTTAAAAATGGGCTAAATTTTCAATTGAGTTATTTAGGGCATGAAAAATGTTCTAGGTGCCAAAACAATTTTTTTTTCACCAAAAGTGCTTTACTCGACAACGCCAATGCTTAGTAATCGGTCTAAGTGCCTTCGATCGATAATTTAATCGCTATGAGCTACGGAGGGGCCTGTTCTTCATGAGAAGCATGTGAGAGATATTATTTCAAATTTTATCCGTGTAATAATATAGCGATCCAACTTGAAGTAACAGTTTACACACTAGCGCTCCTGTTGTGAGATAATGAGGACGATTAGTGGTCTCAGGTAAAGGAGCGTTGCTGGCCGTCGTCACCGAAGCTTAAGCAGAGAAGGCCAACTTTTGGCGGCTGCACAAGTCAGGTTGGAGTTTTCACCAACTCTGAAACCGAGGCGCCAGCGAGAGGACGCGACGGGACGGAGGCATCTGATGCTGGAGAAACCGACCCATCTCATAATCAGAGCTTGGCCAACCCAGACAGGATACGCGTTAAGTTACGGTTCTAGCGAAACGATCAAATCCCTCATGAAACACTGAGCTTGCGTACCCATAACCTTTAACTGGGTAAACTTGTTACTCATCAAATCAACTCAATCATATATTTATATTGACTTTATGGATATACATATGTTTTTTTTTACATTAGAGGCATATAAATGAAAAACGTTTTAAGTTCAAAAAGAAAATACAAAATAAGTATAATATAATTGATTATGAAAACGTATGAAGAAATAATCATATATTACTTGTGCAATGTCGTAATGAATGATACTATGAAAAAGCAAATTTAAGGCGTTGCAATGAAACCATTGTAAGTATCAAATAATTAAAACATGGAGAATATTGTAATGTTACATGGGATTTCAAAAATACGCTCCAAATACTCTCGTATGGGTTCTATCCGTGATAAGTGTCACGCCTGATAACCACATTTTGCCTGGCGACACGACAGAAAAAAATAGTAAAATAATATTTTATAATGAATATATTATTCAAAAAAATAATAAAAAATATGTTGTAATGTCTATTTTCCCTTCTTTTATTGCACAACAAATGTTAGTTACACGACGCGATGTTATCTGAAAGTGCGCTGTGCCTTCTTTTAACCATTCTACTAATTATATTATAAACTAATTATGTATAATATTAGTCTCTTAGATCAATTATCACCACATCGCTGTAGACCAGGAGAACGTTCTTTGCGAAATAAATTTTATTCGGTCCTTAAAACCTTTCCCATTCACATACTTAAATTATTCTAAATTATTGAATGATACCACTGCCCATCCCTTCTAATTTAGTTTCTGGTAAAACTTTGTATTCCAGATTAATGCCAATTAAAAATATTCATTTTTTATTTTTCTTGAAAGAATGTTTATTTGTGTTGGATTGGAAATTCTGCACACGTATTTTTATTTCATGTATATATATATATATATATATATATATATATATATATATATATATATATATATATATATATATATATAAATATATTAATATCTTTTAACATTTAAACACATTATTTTATTGGTGATTCTAGTGAAAATTTCTTGACGTACGTCAAGATGTACCGCAATACACTTCAGTTAAATCAATTTTTTCAATGTTATTGACAACAATTTTTTAGAAACAACATAATTCAAAATATCTGATTTTATAAAAGGGAAACTAAAGTACTTTTAGTGCTTTTTCAAATAGAATGGTTTCTGAAGTTTCTTTTCAAAAAACGTCTGCTTGATAAATACAAATATGAATGACATCTTTTAAATAAAAACTGATTTAGGTTGATTAGAAAACGATGTATTTAATTTTCACATTTTGAATACAGAACTTATTTTAAATAAGGTTAGAAAAGTAAATGGCGAATTGTAAGAAGTACTAGCTGGTCATAGACAGCACGGAAAATGGATTATTCCAAAGTACACGAATATATCACTTAGAAGATTATAGTATAACTATAAGGATAGCAGTTCTGGTCCAATCTGAAGAAATTATGAAACACATATTGTAACCGATTTCGTATTTTTTAAATTCAGTTAATTCAGAAGCGTAAATAAAATATGTCACGATACCACAAAAGAGAATTATCAAATTATGCAACAGGGGATAGAACGAAAACGATGATAACTACTACTAAGAAAAATAATTCGTGTTAACTATTTATTTGCACACCGGTAAAACGGTCGAGCGACTTCGGCGTAGGTCGAGCGATTTCTCAGCACTCGAGTGCAAGGCGGAGAGTCAAAGAAAGATAATACAAAGGAGAGCAAGTTGATATCAAAAAGAAAAATACGAAACTCGGTTGATTTATGAACGGAAAAGCGACGACCATCCTACAAAGGCGATCCATTCTTCTAAGAAGCTGCAAATAGTCCCCAGAAAAGCCGGCACTTTCATACGCCCGCAGACAGATACTCTTTTGTGATAACGTTGCGAAATAACTTTATTCGCTATCTTCAAGACTTAGCTCTCCACTTCGAGACGACTAACATTCTGGAACCCAAGTGTCCTTTCGCCTTTGTTTCATGCTTACGAATTTTCACGTCAGTTTATCTCAATGATAACAAAATAATGAATGTTCCGCCAAAAATTTGAGGGAGCCACAACCTCTTTTGTATGACGATATAGTTATTGCATTTGCTGCCAGACCACCCCGTCTTAAGGAGAAGTTCGGAATGTAATACATGTTAATCATTGTATTAAATAAAATACGACTTATACTGGTAGATTAGTAGTAAATTTCAATCTCACAAAGTTTTGTCGAGAAATATTAGATTTCGTCACGTATTGTTTATGAAAAATGTTATAATTATTTTGTGTGTCCATGTCTGTTATGTGCGTCTCCCTAAATTATTTGTACGTGGAGAAAAATAGAGAAGGAATATTTATAAAGAAATCTGAGTAAAGTTAGGATGATAACTTGGTAAAAAATTTCCCGACTTCGTAAAAACTTTTTTCCAAATAACTGATGGAGTTCTACATTTGCTGCTCTGAGTGTGCACTTTTGCATCCAGATTGCAAACATTTTTGACAGAGAAGATTGACCAGTGTGGGGAGATGATTGTTCCATTTGTCTATCCAGCCGCCACTGCTATAGGGTCAGCACTTCGGAAGGCAACTCTGCGTCATTCATCTATGTCAGCGGTCTTGTCGATTTGTTCATAGTAGATGCAATCCAACGTGTTTCTCAAGGTGACGAGTTGCACTACCGTTCGAATTCGGATACGAATCCCAAAATCCGGAGTGTGACGAGTTGCAATCTGCGCAAAACTGGGACACGGGAGCGAACATGGGGAAATGACATACCTTCATCGTAGGCTGTGAACCCCATCCTGATGGCAGGCGTGATCTGAAATTATATATAAATACAGGAACGTTATGTCCTGGACGCAAAGAGAAAATCGGGATGCCGCCCTGTTCGATCAATAATGGGCAAAATGTGCAACTTAGGGGTGAGTTATGATACTTTCCTTGTCTTTTTGATAAAAATAAGAAAAATTATTTCGGCGCTCAATTTTAATTTTGTGTGCAAATACACCTAACAAGGCGTCATCTTTCTCCCGTAAAAAAACATTCTTGAAATCCTTCTCGGGTTGTCAATACGGTGGACGGAGGTGTGTACGTCCACAGTGGGAGTGTTTATGTGATGGACAAAATTTTTTATACGCATGCACTCTTTATTTCGTATTACACCAAATAAATCGCTTTGTCATAAACGAATTGATTTCAATGCTAGGAAATAAATTGAGCATACTTGAACGGACTACTCAAGGGGGTGGCTTATGGCTAGTTGAGGGTGATTTTTCATTTTAAGCATTAGGTGCAATTTTAATTTTATATATTAATTCCACTCATAAACTCTCGTTTTTTTTTGTTTTTTTTGTGGGGCTTTAGGGCTCGTCAACATCGAGGTCATTAGAGCCCACATAAACTCTCGGAAAGGTGTGTCAGCATGAAGAGGGGGACGAAGAAATTTCCCGATAAGGAAATATCTAGAACCACATGGGAACACCCTTACTCCAAATATTACGATTGTACTTTCACAACTTACAACGCTTTGTGTGGTGATGTAAGTGCACCGATAATTTTGTGTGGCAGTGTATATTTCTATTTAGCAATCAATAGCTTTGAATTGTTTTTACTACTATAATTTAAGGCGTTTTCTATCACTCAACCACCCCGTATTCTCTATCATCTACCCTTCCAATACCGCTAGTCCTTCTTTTTGTTCTCCTCCATCGCCAAAGCTGTCGTAAAGCGGACCATTTATATCATGCTGTGGCTTCGGTCAGCAGCAAGGCTGGCCTTCCAGGCAGATTAATCTCCTCCACCATGGAGGGTGAGGGTTGGGGAAGACGACGCACGGCGCGCGTCAAAAACCCTCCCCTTCCTCTAACCCTTCTCTTCCCGCGTTCCACCGCCGCGTTGTGCCAGGGAGAGGATAAAAAAAACGATTGCAAGAAGCGGTCACGTCACTGAGGGCGCTGTATCGTTTGTGCGACAGTTCCGTCCGGCTGACATTATAACCTCCGGGATGGTCTCCGACTTGTTTCCTCTTTTTATCCAGACTGAAAAATGTACGTTCCACTACCATGTGTTATTGCTTTTTATGACGTTATCTTATTATCTTGATGTCTTTCTCACTTTTGAGTGTGGCAGGGATGGAGATACTCTCGTTAGTTTGCTTCATATGTCTGCGGCTGAAAAATGTCTCGGGACACAGTATTTGTCAGTTGTTATGAGTCAATGATATTTTGTTTAGCATCATCTGCGACTGAAGGTTTCAAACTTCTAAAAATACCGTCTCGCATTTAATATGGATACTAATTGATTCACGAAAATATAAAATTGGGAAAACAAAATACTGATAAAAAAGTTAGTATTATAATTAAGTGTACGACAATGACAATTGTGTTCTAATGCTTCATAGAAATTTAATATTAACCAGAGTTTTAAAAAAGGATTTAACACTAAAATTGAAACTCATAAAATAATTTTTATTAGTATCAAAAAATTCTTTAAATTCATATTAAATATCGAGTATTCGAAGTCTTTAACCGGGGATTTTAAGAAATTCAATTTAATAATGTCTTTTATGTCTTTCGAAAGAGAACCTCTTTGGCAAAGAGTGATGGACACCCTATGGCGATGATTGTAGCTTTATAAAAAGTGTTCGTTTTTATTATTATGGCAGTTTCTTGAAATAAATGGTTTTTGATTACAATGATTTCAGATCATTAAAATATTAATAGAAATATTTAAGATCGATTAAAGGTATATTATCTCATATGTCTTGAAAATCTTGTTTCAATTTAATAAATATAAGTTTCAATATAACACCCAACCTATTCAAGCAGAAAAATCAATTTTCAACTCACATCATCTCACATCATTTATGTCGATCACCAACTTTCGCATGTCCTCATCCGTCGGCGAAGCCACCATGACGCCACTAATAGAGCGCACAACGAACCTCTCTCTAGTGCAGCTCCATCAAAATACCGAATGAATACATACTCAGGGCAAATGTTCTCATAAATTTTCGAAAAATTATTGAAAATATATTTAAATATAGTATACGTAATTATTTAAACGTTAAATACCACATAACCAAGTATGGTGGAACAATACCTTTTGGAAAACATTTGATACACCTAAGGAAATACAAGCCACGAACTTTCAGGTGTATTAAAAAAAATTAGAATACGTTATATATTGAATAATATTTTAATAACCTGATGATGGAACGGATGAGGTTGAAACGTTGTGAAATATTTGTTCATACTAGTGAAGTAAATTTGAAATTTACATACGTAATTGTCGAATAAAAAATTGAGAATATTTATAAATATAATAGAAGAAATATTTTAAATTTACGAATTATTTCGTACATACTTGTATACACATACTTCAGTTGACCGTAGTAGTAAGAGAGATTTCCAATGAAATAAGTCGTAAATAATAAGAAAGTTAGTTTTCTGGAAACGAAAGTGGCATATGCTATCAAGCACACGAAAAATACCGTGCTCCGTGACTTGTTTACTTTATTAAGGACGTACAGGGACATAGTGCAGTCACATAATGTTTTGAGAATATAGATGTATAGTTGTTCAAAACCTCCTGCCGTATTTGATTAGAAGATATTTGAACTCGCCCAGAATCACCAGAATAATTGATTTGGCCTCTTTCCAAATGCTTCACACACTTTCGCGTATATTCATATAAAGAAATCACCACATGCACTAACGTGCTACTTACCTGCCTACATTGGGGATGCCCATTTTCAATTACCCCTTCATTTGTGTAGAACTTCAATATTAGTGAATTATTTTATTTTATACACTATTAAAAAGTTAAATTAACATTTCATAGAAAATTGTATTTTTTCCTTCTTCTTTTTTTACGTTTATACATGCAGATATTTCGAAGTGTCTCCTAGGTTTGATTAAGTCTCTATAAAACCTCCCCGCGCCGTCTCTTAGAAATATATTCATGCCAACGCTACAGAATACCGCATTTATCAATATTTTTTATGTTCTTCAATATTGATAATATACAAAATTTAACAAAAAATTTTAGCCCATGTTTCAGATAGTTGAAATGCATCATACGTTTCCTGTCATTAATTTTCTGTAATTGTTCTCATGACCGTTCATAAATTACGTCACGGTCTCTCCGGGGAGAGGGAGTTTGGCGAGACGTGGTGGTTCGTGATGAGGGGGACCAGAGGTATTTTCGAAAGCGTGACGTTACATTTGGTGTATCATCAATGTTGAAAATTGTTTCAATGGAGACAAATTTTCCTACGATAAATACAAAAGTCTTATAATCCCTCATAATCCGCCGAAGCTGGCAGTGTTCGCGCTGTACAGTGACAAAGATTGGTCAAAATACATAGAAAAGAAGGAACTATACATCTTTCACGAATATGTAATGCAGATAGTGCTTCTGCGAAAAGCATTAACTTCTCAAAACTAAATAGTGGAATGCAAGTAACTTCCCCGCGGTAGGAAACATCAGTTCCTGGTTACGTTGTAGGCTGAGCAGGAACAGCCTCGTAAGGGACTGGAATCAGAGACCAACAAAACGAGAAGACGAACTATGAATCACGAACCAAGAGACCATGACAATGCAGGTATACTAAAGAATGTGGAACAGAAGATATGAGGAATCAATAAAAGTTAACTTTGTTACTGATTTTTAATAAGAAATTTAACTAGAAATAAAGAGAAAGTGTGTACTAAACCGAGGTATTGGGGATGTTTTGAATAAAATGAAAGAAAATAATCCCTTGTGCTCTATTTTCTCCGTGCGACCCCTTCGATGCTACAATTGATTATATTTTCTCTTTAATTACTGTTTTCCATTCTTTATGATGCAGGTCGTTTTGTGACGTCACGTCAAGAAGAGGTTTGGTATAACGTAACACGATCCATTACGTATGTCAGGTAACACTGAAATTCAACTTTCAATTGAGTTAGAATATTTATTTAGGTACGCACGTATTTAAAAATACCGCTCCGAATTCATTCGCGATTAGATTTAGACGACTCTCTTCCCCTTGTTCGAAAGTAACGACTCTGTCTTTATTTCGACAGCGCCACGGCAGTGGTGGTCGCGACGACGACGGACCAATCGGGTTGCACCGGCGCTCTAAGCGACTGCCTTTTCTTCTGCCCTTTGTCGCCTCCTGTCGAAGCCCCAGCCTTCACTTGTCTTCGACGAGCGCCGCCTCCGCGCGGTCTATTGTTTTCAAAGGCGCGAGTGACGCCAGCAGACGACTTTCCCAGACTTTTTCGTCAGCGGTGTCTCAGAGGCTCCGCGCATTTTGAACGACGATTCACCTCAGTGATGTCGTCAGAGAAAGACGCGTCGATGTAAATTTCCTCTTCACTTGAAGCGTTTTTTTTTTTTTTGCTTTCTACATTCGTTCATTTCGAGGAAGTGCTTTCCCACCTTTTTTTAAATAGCATTTTTGCAGTTGATTCAAATTCTGAGAAGAATATATTTGTCAAACAAGTCCAGTCACTATCAAGAAATAACAAAAATCAATTAACTTATTTGCGAACAATTTGTATTTTCCTGAATATCGGGTGCGTCTCGTTTATAACTCATATTCTTTTATTTTTGCGAAAGGTGTTGACTACACTAATGGGTCTATTTAAAAAAATTGTAGTATGGTGCAAACATAAGGTGAAATTATTTATGATACCATTCAGTAAAGTAATTTGATATTTATAAATTCTGATCACTGAAAAATATTTCAGGATTTATTTTCATTCTTTTAGGAACACAAACTTGAATAAGCTTTACAAATTCATTTGTAACAGACAAAAATTACTTAGACCAGAATCACTTCACGCTCTAACTATACTAGTAAGATTTCAGACTAATTTTGTTATGGGTAAATTGAATGATCTCTGTGCTCACGCATCTGATGAATACATTTTCTGAGTTTATGGATAATTTTAAAATTTAAATACAGACAAAAGATCAAGCACGTTAAAACGTTTGAAATAGCTGGTTTCGAACATCATCATAAACATTTTTAAGGTAAGTAACGTCCACTAACTTTAAATCGTATTTTTCTGTAAATACTATTTAAATGAAATACACAATTCAATAGAAAGATTTAACATAATTTAATGATAGAAATCTCTTAGGTTGCGGTGAATGCCAGGTAACAGATTAATTATGTTATGTTGAATGAAAATGGGAGACGGGACCGAGATTCGAACTCGGGACCTAGAGCTTGGCGCGCTCATGCGCTTACCGACTGCGCCATCCTCATTCAACTTGCGCGACGGGCCCGGGAGGGGAACGGGATGGCGCAGTCGGTAAGCGCATGAGCGCGCCAAGCTCTAGGTCCCGAGTTCGAATCTCGGTCCCGTCTCCCATTTTCATTCAACATAACATAATTAATAATTTAATGAATTGAAAAATAATTGTAACTTCATAATTTGTATGTCGGTAACATTGTCAGTCTTCAGACTTGAACAGCACTGGCACTTGAACCAATGTACTCTACTTCGCCATGGAGTCATGATGGTATTTGGGATGTGTTTTACCTCTACTAATGTCATCCATAGGAAATGTGTATCTATGGAAGGTAGATTTATCGGGTTATTTGCAGAAGTACCCGGCATTGCCAGGGATTTTAAGAAAAACTTAAAGCAATTATTACTGAACATTCAAAATTTTACTGCGAATTAACACTTACCCTTTTCTTCATTTTAGTATTAAATAAATCGATAATGATTTATTATGTAGTTTAATGTCTTCACTTACATTTCAATTAATATTCGAGATATTCGCTAAAGAATTTTTATTATAAAATTTACAATATTTTTCTACTTTAATTCTACTAGATTTACAAAACAGAAATAACCAATCATCACTACAACCTATTCCAGCTTCGTGTAAGCAGCACATAAGGTTTAACACCAACGTGAAGCATTTTTCTTCAATTATTATATAAAAATTTTTGTTATTATTTTCTAATGCTAGATGCAACGTAAATTATTTAAAAAGAACACCATGAACTCATTTGTGACATCCTTGGGAGTAAAACTATTTATCGATTATTAATTATTCAAATATGGCAATGAGGGAATACGGGAAATTTCTATATGATCGTAGTTCATCAGATAAACTTAAAATATATAGAAGAAATGTTCACTTATTCGGAACTGAATGGTTTACTTGATATATTTCTTCATGAAATTTACCCTGTCCAAAAATGAAAGTGTCATGAAATGTCCAGTTGATTACCGATATATTGGTCTGTACCATTTGCATTTCCTGGATTTGCTGTCCTTCACGCTCATTTCCTTCATTTGCATTTTCTGCAGTGGATGTTTCTGCGGTTGCATTTCCTGCGCTAGCATTCTTAGCACTGGCATTCACGGCAATAGCATTCACTGCACTAGTATTCATTGCAGAAGTATTCACTGCACTAGTATTCATTGCAGAAGTATTCACTGCACTAGTATTCATTGCAGAAGTATTCACTGCACTAGTATTCATTGCAGAAGTATTCACTGCACTAGTATTCATTGCAGAAGTATTCACTGCACTAGTATTCATTGCAGAAGTATTCACTGCACTAGTATTCATTGCAGAAGTATTCACTGCACTAGTATTCATTGCAGAAGTATTCACTGCACTAGTATTCATTGCAGAAGTATTCACTGCACTAGTATTCATTGCAGAAGTATTCACTGCACTAGTATTCATTGCAGAAGTATTCACTGCACTAGTATTCATTGCAGAAGTATTCACTGCACTAGTATTCATTGCAGAAGTATTCACTGCACTAGTATTCATTGCAGAAGTATTCACTGCACTAGTATTCATTGCAGAAGTATTCACTGCACTAGTATTCATTGCAGAAGTATTCACTGCACTAGTATTCATTGCAGAAGTATTCACTGCACTAGTATTCATTGCAGAAGTATTCACTGCACTAGTATTCATTGCAGAAGTATTCACTGCACTAGTATTCATTGCAGAAGTATTCACTGCACTAGCATTCGCTTCTCTAGGATTCTCTCCATTAGCATTCGCTTCTGTAGCACTCACTTCCCTAGCATTATCTGCAAAAGCATTAACTGCCGAACAAGTATTTATCGCACTAGCATCCTCTGCTCTAGCATTCACTGTACTAGCATTCTCTTCTAGAGCATTTATTGCACTAGCGTTCACTGCAATTGTGCTTCCAGCTCTTTTTCTCCTGGAATTGTTTGCCTTTGTATTTTTTGTTGTCACATTCTTCTTTTCAGAGACGTTTTTTCCCGTTGCATTTATTTGTCTTCTCGTCATTGATGGTTTGGCACTTGTTGTTTTTCCAGGTGAATTTGCGGAGGTTGTGTTTCCTGTCATTATTTTATTTGCTAGTGTTGTACCCCCTACGTTTTCTTCCTTTGTATCTTGTGATATTGTTTTCGCTGTGAGGTTCNCCGTGTATTTACTCGTGGAGTGGTTTGTACTGTAGTTGTGCTTTCAGAATTTTCTTTCTTTTTATCAAGTTTATCGTCAATTTCCTTCAATTTTTTCTTTGGTACTTTCATCCCTTTCTTTTTGACAGTTTTCACGCGTTTTCGTTTTTGCCTTCTCTTCCTTCTGTTGCTTCTCTTTACAAAGATGCATTTTTCAACACATTTCCCTTTCCTATTCCGGGAGCAAGAATATGGTGCCTGACAAAGTTGCGTAATCCTAACTTGTAGACTTTTCTCTCCTCTCACTTCCGATATATCATTCGTTGTGTTTTCAGAAATCGGTGATTCCTCAAATGCGTTACAGGTTTCATTCAGACCTATAAAATATTTTAGAAAAAAAAGACATAATTCAATTTTGATTAGCATTTCGTAAATTAATAATTTTCTTTACGTGTTCTCTGAGCTATATTTTAGAAATTTATTTTATTTGTTTCGTATTAGTTTCCAAGTGATTATATGATAATTACAATTATAGAATTAGCTTCGAAATACTGTAGTAAAATAAACTAGTCATTAAAGGGGAGGATAAAATGGAAATAAATAATAAATGTAGTATTGTTTATAAAATTTGTTGTAAAATTTTCATTCCACGATTCAGGGAGCCTAAAAGACACGTAAACTGCCATACACCAAGATTTCAAAATCAAATGCAGATCCATAATATAAGATAACTATTAGTAATGAGATGTTATGTTTATTCTGAAGAAAACTTATTTCAGTGTTTAGTACCCATATGTACAAAAGGGAAATATCACTGTCTGACTGACTAAACAGGAAATCTCAAAAAACTGCAAAGCTGGTAGATAGGATTATTTTAGAGAGTACTAAGAAAGGATTTTACGAAAATCCACCACTGAGGGGGTGAATTGGGATGTTATTTGCATGTATTCTGGATCTGATGGAAAATCTGATATTAGATTGGATACCATAGTTTTCGGTGTCGTTGGAATAGGTAAGGACGCCTCCGTTGCTTCGTAATTTCACAGTCAGTCCACATTAGAGATAATATACCCCCAGTACTTTTAGAGTAAGGTGTGGTGTGAGAGGTAGGTAAAAATAATCCAAAAAGACCGTTATTGGTGTTGAATAAATCAATTTTTGGGACCGCCGAAGTGAAGTGATACCCTCATTGCTAGATACCTACACGATCCCCCCCTATAAAGAACAAACACCCTTCGTGTTGGGGGTAAAATGTACAAATAATTGAAAATGACATTTATATTGATATCGTATTTTTCGGGGTCGCTGAAATTAGTAGAAGTGTTCTCGAAAAGTCCTAAATGAGCCGGTATACACCTCTAGAGAAGGGGATGCCGTGTAAAAATTATTGAAGATGCCAGATATCAGTGACGAGTCTACAGTTTTTGACGTCCTGGAGTTGAGAGTGATTTATCGATATCGTGAAAATCAAATTTAGTTTTCACGAAAAACGAGACCCGTAACTACTTTGGGTACTGAGTGAAAATGGGATTTATTTGTAAAGAGTAATCGAAATTTAATTTTGAAATATAAAAAAATGCAAAGGATTTTTTTTTCATGGTTGCTGAAGTGTTTCATTATTTTATCTATTCCGTTCAAAAACCACTAACGTTATTGGATAACATTCTCAGTGGATACCAATGGGGATATGATAAAGAATAAAGTTGGAGACATTTTCCAGAATTTTATGCGTGCGAAACTGCGGGTTTTTCATCTACTTCTGTATAAATTTCTCGTCTCACATGTTCTCTAAAGGCGTTCCAGAACATGTTTAACAATGGTATAAAATACTCTTAAAGATAGATTTTAGTTTGCCTATTTTTACAGTGCTTAGTATCCTATTTAATTTCAATATTTTTCTATTTAAACTCAAATAAGCCCACGGTAAATCAATTACATATTGAATTTATTGCAAAATAAAACTAAGTTAGATATTTATGGACAGCAAAATTTGTAAAAAAAATATTTTGAAATGTAAGAGACTACTTAAAATAAATGTTAAGAAAATTAATAAAATTTTAAAGATGTTAAAATAAAGTGGAAATTTTTTTTTCTTTTGGCAGTCTATCTAAATAAAGGAAGCAGGAGCCAAGAATTCTTCACTTTCAAGCAATTTTTTTTATTTTATACGAATCTTTATCCAACATGATTATAATTGTTATCTTTCTATAACACTAGCAGAGGCTTTGCTTTGTGAAAGTTTTTCATATCTCAATTTCTACATTTTAGGTTGTCACAATTTTAGAAAAATACAACTTTTTAACACCAAATATTTAAGTGGAATTTTCGTACACGTTTTAAAAAACCACATAATGAGAATAATGCCTGTTGTGCAGTAGAGTTCTTAATTATCAAGCTAGCACATTTAATTTTTATTTGTAAGTGTTTAATTAGTATGTTTTAACATCTTATTGATTACTCCCAAAAAATTGATGAAATAATCTCAATTTTTAAAAATTTATTATGCGACAGTTAATAAATACAAACATTATCCTTATTTTTACTCACCTACTCCTTTCATGCAGACTGGGCATTTCTTACAGTTGTCACCTCGTTGGAGATGTATTCCCCCAATCGCGCTACATAAGTCAGCGTCAATTCTGCGACATTTTCTTCTTCTGCAATCTTTCAGAGTCGGTCTCTCACATAGCTCTGCCAACGAGAGTCCCAGTGCACAGATACACATAAGCACTGGCAACAAGTTCTTGGAACTTCTCTTCATTCTTTACGATCCGCTCGTTAATAAGGTCTGAAAATGTAACACAAATATTAGTCATATTTTCCGACTTCATATATAAATAATAGCAAATAAAACTACCCTACTTTTAGGAACAGACATAATTACTCTATAACACAAATACATAAAATAACATACAACATTTCAATCCGTTTTGCGGATCATCCTCAGGCAAATTGACACAGCTTAAGAGCTATGAGCTCATGTCAGTTGAAATGTTTTAACACAAAAATATTTTAAAATTTTCTTCAAAGTTATTTAATTATTACCAGCTGATTTTTTAGGCTTTTTTCGGGTGACAAGACACTTTTATTGTATGTTATTTAGTCTTAATAAATAAACAAATACATATGTTAATAAATTATTTAGATGTGTATAATTTGGGTGTAGCTATAGTTCTATTGCAAAAATATTTTTACACTAATTTACAATACCAATCACTTGTTTGATCTTTCACTGCTATTTAAAAGAATAGAATGTTTAATGGAAATAATTTAACACGTATTTTTGAGTGCACAGTAAAAATTCAAAATAACTTGTGGCCCTCATTTTCACTCAAGACAACAATTTTAGTACCTTAAGTTATCACCTTAGTTGATGTTGTTGTATTCATTCCATATATATTACGTATCCCTATTTGATTACAACTTTTTACCTCCAATCTACTTTACTTTTTGATGGTGAGTATTTACTTTTTTATTATATGTAACGAAAGACGACCCAAACCAAGTTTCGATACGCGTNTTTACCTCCAATCTACTTTACCTTTTGATGGTGAGTATTTACTTTTTTATTATATGTCACGAAAGACGACCCAAACCAAGTTTCGATACGCGTCTAACCTTCTACGTGATGGTATTGTAAATAAAGTCTGCGTGTCTTTAACTTAACATGTCTACTTTATCATGATGTGAACTAAAAATACAAAAACAAGAGAGAAGGAAGGTAGATTCAAACCTTCAGATGCATCCTCTTTCATGAGTCATGAAAATATTATGCAATGGTCAAACTTTCTCCATGTGATCACAAGTCAACAATGTCAATAAGTGGTCTCTTTTTACCGCCTCTAGCGACTTCTTTGTTTAAAAAATTGTAAATAGTTTTAGTTTTAGTTTCTGGTCATGTAATGACTCAGTGATCTCTAGGTTGGGAATTTTGAACTTTCTTGTGTAGCAACCGCATGAAAGACGACTGACATCTCTGTTATTACAATGTTCTGAAAGATCATAACTTTTTATTGATACCTTGAGTATAAGCGGAAATATTAGTTCAAAAAGTAATTTTATGCTCTTAAGATTCACATTCTCTCTTCTTTCGAGTGAACGTAGCACACATAATGTACTGTAAATGTGAAAAATGTAAATAGCGAGATTTTGACAAGTGTTTTCATAAGGAAAAACAAATAAATTAATCTGCTTACTTAGTGCAATTAAATTGTTAGGTCATGTTATTATCTAAAAGATTTGTCTATTTATCTCGCAAAGAACGTGTTTATTGAGAATGGTAGATTCCTCAAGATTTCTTACATTCAGATACGTTCAGTTTGTTCACTCTGTCTTTTATTAACTACACATTTTGTTTTTATGTTATTCTATAAATTTAAAAAATTTTATTATTCAATGATTTTATCTTTTCATTTTACATTGAAAACTTCTTACAATTTTCTTCACCCAAATATCAAAATAGATTCATCCAATATTTTCAAAATTTAAATTGTTTTCACTTTACAGTACTTCATTCTACTTTTTCACTCAAACGAAATTCACTTCATTTTATTCTATTATTTGTGCGTATTTAATGTTTTTTATCGATGTCTCATTTTGTATTTCTTATCTCTATTTGTAGCACTGAAGATGGCCGCTAGGCGCTCGAAAAAGCTTTCTGAAATGAATAGTGCAGAAAGAGACACAATGTTTTCCTCTGTAAAGGAATGACAAAGTTTTTCTGACATTTACCATCTGAATATCAAAATACGATTCTTTTCTATAAAATACCACAACCCTGTCCTTGGTCTGACATTCCACAAATTTTTTTGAGGTAGACTTACTGACGTGGAAAAAAGTCTTCATTCTCGAGTTCGAGTTTATCAATGTGAATTTAAAAAATTACTTCATTCCATTTAAATTTTACTGTAGGCACAAAAAAACGTACCACTCTTTCAGTCGGAGTGTTCACTTATGGCTTAAAAACTACTCGTTCGACTTTGTTAAAAGTATTGCCAGATTTATCGCGTACTGAATTTACATCTTTGAGGCAAACGTAATACAAAATTGTATTATGGTTTCTGTGTATTACATGCATTGGTTAAAGCAAGAAGGTTGAAATTTGTATTTGCAATAAGTAAGGGATGTTCGATATTTGTCTTTTCTAGCTATTTCAAGTCGTCTATTCATTTGCAAGATGTTTTCCTTTCATTCGTGGTGAACCATTTCCATGTTTGTTTCTAAGCTGTTTGCTATCTTACTAGTACAGCCTTTATTTATTGGTCCTCGGTTTACTAAGTTGGCCTCTTCAAGACAGTTGTCATTTAATATGTATCTGACATTTTAAACAATTACTAAAATTTTATTTATCTAATTTGGAATTTTTCTGAGTTCGAGAGTCTGTTTACAAAAGATAAATTCGTCCTTCAAAATTAGTGTTTTATCTTAGGAAAATGCAGAAATTATTTTCCGAATCAGGAGAAAACAACCCGATAGTAAAGTTTAAGCATTAGGACAAGCAATATCACATCATTTTTGTGTAGTAAAACCATAATATTTAAACTGAAATGACTATTTTCCAGATCCCTTCCTTGTTATTCTGTTAGCCACCCCTTTTATTATGGTCAAGATCCACAACTGGAAGGGAATAAGAGTATTTGTATGATACCAACTCATTAATTCTGAATTTGATACTGTAACCACAACACAATAGACCAGATGTGGCGTAGGTATTGGTATAAGCGGGATTCCAAAGTGAGAAGAAGCAGTAAAGATTAGACGACTCCCGGTCCCCACATAAACACCAATATTCCTATGGTACCACTGCCACCAGTTCAGATTCACAGACAATCGAACAAATACGTAAAAACAATAATTAATAATTTAATACAAATTAAATTAAATTCCGAATATTTACAAAATTGGAAAAAACTCAAATTTATAAATACAAGGACAAAATTCTTATTACAAGGTAAATGCTATCTGAAAGCATTATTTACATACATACAAAGTCAGTCACTGAATATGGTCGGAAAATCCTCCTAGGTTATCCGAAAATCCAAAATTACTAGTTAACTTTCTCGAATCAAGAATTGCTAAAAGTTACATCACCCACAACTAGTAGCAAGTTTCTCCAGATTACCGCTGCAATCTGACGACCAATCTGACGCCAGGTCACACCTCCCGTAACCTGAGGACTTAACCCCCTCGTATAAGCCACCGAAAATTCTCAGTCTGTTCAACAGATACAGAAGAGGAACGTCACGTGACCAGTAGGCGACTACGCTTCGTCTCTTCCACAGCGTCCCCCACCTTTTCATCCAGGGGTTGGTGCGCCTCCAACATCTGTTATTGGAACGCTATGACGTCACGGAGTGGCACGCTTCCCTGGACCCAAGGGCAGGTACCCTGCACCCCCGTACACGCCTTTCTCTAAACCTTTCATTGTCTCTGCAGGCGGCGAAAATATCTTATTCATAAATATAGTAACTGTCTTTCCTTCTGTATTTCGCCGATATTCTTCAATCGGGCTCCTCCTTACTCCACAAAAAGTGAATGTTTGCGTTCACGAAAATAACATAATACAAACGTATAGGCTGGCGTCTGTCTCGCGCTACAATACATAATAAGTTTAAAAATGTGTATTTACTTAGATCGTGTTTGTAGTTATAGTTAAGAGAATTTACAATACTCTTGGAGTTTACTAATTCTAACTATTTATTACTTCAAACGAATTGTTTTAATTCAGATTACAACCAAAACTATTCAAATACTCACTGTTTCAATATCTTTATTTTTGTGCGGTGACTTATTTATTTTTCTGAGTGAGGCACATTACCAGTGAAGAATTGAGACGAGGGCGTGTTATGCTTGACTGGTTTAACTTGGGTAATCGTGTTTAAAATGATGGAAACCGCTGGACTAGATACAAATTCACAATGTGAACACAACAGGACAGACACGTCAGCGGAGACAGTTTTGAAGCATGAGCTTTTAAAGTATGCGCCGAACACATTAGCGTAGGAATAACTTAGGGAACAAACTGTTCTCTATACTTAAAGATCCAATCAATTAAGATGAGAAAAACAATATAATCTATAAGGTGCCATGCTCTGTACGTAACAAGAATTATGCAGACCAAACATCCCAAATACTAAGAAAGGGGATGTATAAACATAAATCAGATTGTTAGAAACTCTCCCCCAATTGTGCATTAGGTAAGCATGCCCACAATCCTGACCATACTTTTAATTTTAATGAAGTAACCATTGTTGACCAAGAATCAGTATATAAAAAGAGATTGGTGAAAGAAATGATATACTTTGTATGATTTAATGAAAACTCTATAAATATGAAAAGAGAAGTGGATCATCTTAGTTACATCTATACTAATATAATTAATAAGAAGTAATTTTTTACTAACTTTTACTCATATTATTTTATTTTTAATTGTTTACTATGATTATTAATATAACTTTTGTATGTACAGTACGATTAATGTTCGAATGTTTTTTGTATGTATAATCCATGGATATGTAAAAATTTAATTTAAGATAGGTTAATGCTATAAGGCTGGTGATTGCAATGCATGCAATATAGTGTAGGGTAGCAGCACTGAGTAGTACATGTAAATAAGCACGCATGATGTTAGAAGTTAAAAAATGTTCAGAATGAAATATGTGCTGTAAACTTGTTGGTGTTAGTATTAATAAAAAGATGTGAAGAAATGTGGAGTAATATTGATGAAAGGTGTTAGATGGAGTAGTTTATTACAAGATATGTAATATTATTGTAGATAGACTGAAATATTTTAGTGGAGGAATTGACCATAAATCTTGTTATTTTTTGTAGCTCTGGAGAGGACGACACAATTGTTCGAAACGTTGGCTGCATAAAAACGCGTAAAAAAATATTGACATTCTCTCAAAAATCTCCTTTATACGGTGTATTTCCGGGGTCAAGAACGAAATTGGTTTATGTGTTCAAATATTTATATATGCTGAAGTCACGTCACTTTCAAATCCGCAAGTTTATTCGATTTTACTTCAAATTTTGCAATTTTTTTCTCTGGTGCTTTTGTCGTCACATAATAAAAAGTCTGGAGTGTGTCCCACTCATCTTTCCCATTACAATTCATAACAAAAACTCATGGAACTAAACTCGCAACAAGAACGCAAAATTACAAGCAAAAATAAGAAATTCAAAATACAAATATTATTAATAATAATAATAATAAAATAAATATATTATCACAACACTTTGTATCCCAAAAACGAAAGTATCGTATTCAATTAAAGATTACGTGAACTATCTTCCAAATTGAAACCTTTGAAATTATCTTATTTGCAGATTCAAATAAAGCGCCTTCAACATTTTTTGCGTAATAATTGTTCGCTCTATCTCGAAAACGGTTCGACGTACAGGAATGCGGTTTAACAATCGATACGCAGAATTAACTGACCAATCAAAATGCTTTTATGCAAACCTCCGACTTTTTGAATATTAACAAACCGGAAGTGAAGCGCGGTGTGTAAATGAACTCGAAAAAAAATGGTTTCTATTTCCAACGCATTCAAAGTCAAATCTCGAGTTTGGTTTCGATACATCAGTTTGTTCGTAAGATATCGGAGGAACAAAATTCTTAACATACACACACACACACATACTACATTGGACATCATCGCCAAAATTTGAAAGTAGACTGTCTTGGAGCCAATTCGCAAAGATCCGAAGAGATCTCATTTTTTTCGACCGATTACAATAGTTCCCTTACACTTTCTGTGTAGTTCGAAAGTAAAAATATCATATGATAATGAACGACCACATCGCTTTGCCTTTTTTCCGTGACATCATTCAAAATGTTCTCAACGGGAAGCACGCATCTGGACGTCTGCTACACAGGGAAGCAGTAATTGGAAAGACGAAACCCTTGTAAACAACATCCTTAGTTCTCTTTAGGAGTTTTTCGTAGAAGGAGAGCGCCTGAGTTGTGAGGATACTTACTTGAAAATGAAGCAGAAACTTTAAATCTGCGAACCTTACAAACATTTCAAAATCAAATTGGTTGACATAGCACCCATAGCGGATGAAATTTGTTGGAAACTTAAGTTTCTTTGTAATAATTGTGTAAATTATTCACGCAAACAACGGTTAGAAGTGATTTTGATTTGGTGTTGTTCAGTTTTTCCATTAAAACACAGTTTAAACTATCACATGATTAATTGTGTTACAAACGAATAGCCATTCGATACCACGTAGTAGAGGATATGCGGGGACTTTTCAACTTTTATTTTTCAACAAGCATCAAAGATTAAGGAAAAGCGGATTCTTGTAAGCATGTATCAGATTCACAAAAACAAACATTTATTACATTTAAATATATACATCAATCTTCCTTAAAGCTACGTAAACAGAATTACATAAATGTTCCTCGAGTTACAAGATTGTTATTAGTTGTTGTAGCAGATTGTAATTTGAAGCAGAACTACGTTATGGAATAAATACAAGATTGAAGCATGGCCAATGCTAGCCTATGCAAAAAAAACAAAACCCGACTTGAACTCAAGTTTTTGAGTTTTTGCCCCCCGTAACAAACTCTTAAATATAAATGATGGCACCTGCAAACCAATTAGCAATTGAAAAGTATAGTCAGAGACCATATACGTATAATGCAGGATTTGAAGTAATAAGAAATTGAGAATTAACTCAATTTTTACTGAAGTACTCATAACTTGAGTGAAAATACTTAACATCGTTCTTATTATGAAATGTGCAAAAGCTGACATCAGCAATTGCGTGTGTTCCTTCCGCCATGGTCACAGATATCCATGGTCTTACGTGAAGGCTGCTGTCTTGTTGCGACTGCTGTGACTGGTTTCTGAAGAGCAGACGTCGGTAGACGTGTTGATAATTGTAGATAAGCTGAAACTTAGAAAATGGTATGAATAAACGCGTACAGCATTTTCGATGATTTTTTCAAGGCGCGTTTGCCATGAATATAGTTATGCAGCATTGGAGTAACTTAGCAAGTTACTCTCCAAAAATTTTTTTGAAGTGTTGATAACCGAGGTAGCGGAATACCACTCTGGTTCAGAATTTTTGACGATTTCGAAGAGCAGACGTCGGTACAAGTGACATCATGTCACCTCTGTCGAAAACTGAAACTTGGTGTGGGTTGAACGTTGCTCTATATATAGTGAAAGCACAGAGTATCTNAATTCACGGAACTTCCAACTTCCAAAGAATGTTTATATGCAAAGAATTTTTATGTATACATAGAGTAATTATATACTCATGGAGTAATTAAGTACTCAAAGAGTACTAACATCTTGAAGATTCGTAAAGCACGTACGTGCAAGTACGAGTTCGATGAATAAAATGATTTTACGAGCGTTTCGTCCGTAACAAATTGCTTCTGTGGAAGGAAACTTGAATACAAAAAATATTTATTCAATATATTTCTTTCATCACCTGGAAAATCAGTCAAACAATAGGTTGATATGTTTTAATAATAAATATTGAATTTTGATAAATACTATTTCAACTGAACCGTTCGTGTATTGCATATATTTCTGAGACATATTGCTCTCAGGAAGTATTTGTACGTACGTACATTTCACTTTCATGAATCCTTCCCAAAACTGAGTACAATTAGTAGGAGTTTTACATTTGATAGCGACTGGGTTGATCTTAAATTTGATAAAGAATCTGTTCATTATCAGGTGGCACAAAGCGAAAGCTCAAGTCGCACTGAATGGATCCCAATGATATCTATGTAATATTGTATAAATAGTGGAATCGTTTTTGATGCATTTCCACTAAGGTCTGTTTCTTTGGTCGTTTGTAAACACGAAAGATTATGGAAGTTCAATCCTTCCTTCCCAAACACAGTCCTGTTAAATAGTAATCTCTTGCCAAAAGCCCTTCGATTACCCATTTCCAGTATTATAAAGCGAACCGAATTTACAGAAAATCCACGTACAGTTATGACGATGTATTCATAGACGTTCCGTCGGGTAATGCTGGTCAAATCATTTAAAATATTTACAACTTTTTAAGATTTTGACAAAAGTTCTAAAAAATGTTACACTGTTTAAAATAATTTAATTTCGATTAAAAAAAAAAGACACAATCACCGAGATTTTAAGTAGACTATATATTGCTTTGACAATAACCGGTAAGGTTTTTCGCTAAAATCGATAAGCATGTACTTTTGTATTTATTTATAGACATGTTAGTAATTTAAAAACTTTAATTCTGTCAGTAGATTTACCTTCAATGTATCAAACTTGAATAAAACTTTCTCATCAGAAAGATAGATAACGTTTCTCGATATCTCGACGCACGTCTTTTGACATTTCCGTGCAAAACGTCGTGTGAGAATATTCCCTCGTGGACAGAGCTTCTATACGGTCGGTGGATGAGAGCAGGGACAAAGTGTGACGCTACGCAACGGGAGTTGCGCGGTGCGTTCTCACTTTTACGCCGAGGTGAGCGTTTTCTAACAGAAACAAGCGAGCAACACGATGCGGAGAGCGCTGATCACGTCCGTGTCATATGTGTAGTATTGCACTTGGATTTCCCGTGAGACAAAACTTTCCCACAGGAGGAAGAAGGATAGACGTGTCAATGAGGACATGATAAGGCAACTAGGAAACTAAGCTTGAAGTTGACTTCTTAGCTACATTCGATGTTTCGCGGGGATGCCACTGACCTCAGGGTCAATCCTTCACAAGAGAACTGACCCAGATTACTCTCCTATTTTTAAATAAATTCATATTTATTGTTATTTACCTCAAGTGTGAAGTACCCAAAACTGATAAAATTTTCATAAAAAGCGACACATTTCTGTTACACGAGACGCTGATTTTCGTATTTGCAGACGTAAACGGAAAATTAATTACAGAAGGATAATTTACGAAATTCACACTTCAATTTCTGATTTACAATTTGTTTTATTTTGACTTTCTCATTCTAATAATGTAAGTGTCATATTTTTCTTTTTTCGCAAATTAATTTAATTTTATTTTAAAAATGCATCAATATATTTACTTCCCTTTGTGACATACTTGGCTTACTACATTGTTCGAAGTTAGTGTTCTACATTTACAAAGACTGGGGTACTTTGGCTTTAAGGAAACGGAAGTAGTGATGATTGCGAAAAACTTTGAAAAAGGGAGATTTTTCAATTTTTTTGTGGAATAAAATTCACAATAGAAAAATAACATCTATTGTTATTTCTATCAACGTATTATCTACTCGTGAACTATTTATTATTTTAGTTTCTAAGAAAATAAAATAAACATAAAACCAAATACACGTTTCTAATATTACGTGAATTTATTTTACTACAACTTCATCAGCTGTTTCACAGAGAAAAAGAATATAAACAGAAATAGTATAAAACAATAAACATGCACTACCTGACGTAAATTCAAGAACTCAAAAACTTAAATTTTTACAATATTGAAAATAACTAAATCTCGCTTTGTCTATCACATTGGCGGTACGTGAAAATCGAAAAATACAAGGACACAAGTTTGTTGGGGGAGGCGCAATTTCTAAATCTTCGGATGAAAACAATTTTTTATTTCTAACTCCCATTTTTACTAATTAACCGTTCCTAATTTGACCGTACTTCCAGTTGTTGATAATCTTATGATAGTATGAAGTTCGAATAGTCACACATGATATGATTATGGATCTTTTTTGTTTTTTGCAGTAAAATGAATTCATCCATCACGATGGAAGGTACGACACCGAATGTTCATCACAGCTCATTAGTGTCCAATTATCTGCGGAACAATGGAATCTGACTCTCTAAAGTATGTTTTTGTTTCTTTCATCAAATAAATCACGCGGTTGTATGATGTATACTTCTATAGAGTAATTGATGAACGTGGTTTTTCATCATTATTAGTCATCCGATTACTATGCATCAGGCAGACATAATACTTGCATAATCCTCTAAATATATGATACTGCAGCGGTGCGAAATGCAAAAAAACAAAAAAGAACGACGAATCAAACCAACGAACAAATATTTCGCGTTATAACATGAGTTTCCATTCCATGCCACAGTGTAATTAATTGATTGATTTGTACTATAATATTTCTAATCAAATTATTTGGTACGAGTTTTTAAACATGTTTCCTATTATATCTGTGAATTTTATATTCATATCTTTATGGAAATTATTTGATTCACGTTTCTAAGCATGTTTTTTTTAAAAATTATATTTTGGAATTTTATATTCATACATCTGAAATATATTTATTGAAAAATAAACCATATGATTACATTCATGGTATTACATTTAGTGGAGCTAATTTCAATGAGAAGTAAAGAAAATAATTAAAGTCTTCAGCGAACAGTAATTTGCGATTGAAAGCTCGCAACGTTGCGACTTTTCTTTGAAGTCGGCGTCAGGTGCAACAACATTATAATAAGAAATATAACAACAGAACCATTGAACATGATATTAAACATACATATAAACAAAAAATATGTTTACAAAAAAGTAGAAACTACACAATCATGTTATAATATTGTATTGTAAATACTAAATTGCTTTTCCGTGTCTCTGCGTAATTCAAACTCCCGTGAGCATTTCATAAATATCATTACTGATATGTAATGTTTGTAATAATTTACTTTTTTTGTTCGTTTCAATTTAATTTGATTAACGTATCTCCAAAGTACGTTATGCTCTATAGGAATTGAATCATGTCATTTAATTAGTTATACCAAAGTAAAAGTGGTAAGTTCAGTGGATGTGGTTGCAGTGCACCTTCACTGAATCTAGAACCTATTTCACCCCCATCTCGAGGGACGAATGTTATGAAATCCTTCAGAACTCTACTGTTTTAAGCTTCTCTTCCCTTCCCTTCTTCTGCGCAGCTATGTCGAAATCGTGTGTTCATTTCGCTGATTCTTTCCCCTAGTAACTTTTACCTCCATCATAGATTCCATTATTAAATCACCCTCCTCATTCACAAATATTATAATTTATCCGAAGTTTCTCCCCCCTCCTCTTTAATCTTTTGACCTATGTTAATGTATTTTAAAATTTTGATTCTGTCCTATTATATTTGCACTGGTGATGCTCGGTAAGGGAGCGAGAATGCTTTCTGCTAATTAAAATATTGACAGAATAAACTATACCATCATATTATTTGATTACAATTTGATACGTATACTTATTGGACTACCTACAAGATATTGCGACATTTGGGTGCCGTATATTTTCGCCATTTCGTATAATAACAGGTCCTGAAGCTGTTAATCAGAATATTTTTACTGGAACTGAATCGTTTATTATAAACTACTGGAATACTGATATATGAAAATGACCACATCTGCATTTTCAAAGCATTGTAATGGTAGTGTAATATCTATTTCATAAATTTTACTCTTTTTTGGGACGCCTAGTAATTTTTGTACATGCATATATTCTTTAACATTTTCGCTCAAATCAAGTGTGGCTGTACCGATACTGACATTTACATTGACAACGAATATAATAAATAACACAATAAAAGATTAGCAAAACGTTGAGCGCATCAATGCAAGCTGGTTTAGTGAAGGAAGATAATAGTGATATTTAACTTTTCGTATTTTGTATTTATGTAGGCTCATTCTATAGTATTCGAAATTTTGTATGTAGAGTATTTCGTTTTATCTCGTAATGTATGAGCAAAATGTTATAACTTTTTTTTTCTCAACAATAGGTTTATAAGCAATTAATAATAATCATAATGGTATGAGAAAGGAAAATAGAGAACATTGCATAAGATGTGAAATTCTCGTATTTCCACACGTTATATTATCGCCAAGAGCACAACCTGCTCGATCGAATGTGCGATCTTTGGCAGACCGTGAAATCTGTCCTGCACTGCCATTATTATAACAGTATATTGACATCACCCTCATTATGACAAGACAGCATTATAATATAGTGGAAAATAATTGCGTTGCTCTGAGTTCTGACTGACTGACATATTGACAGTACCTTTATTATCACAAGCACCAACGCAAACAGAAAAATATCGATGTTACAACTTCAAATTTTGTTGGAATCCTTCATTTATGTAAACTTATTGAAAGAGGATTATTGGAAATTAAAGGGGTGAAATGGATGCAATGTAAATTTTTTGAATATTCGCTTATTTTGCAATATTTCACTAATGAGCTGAGGTATCATCTTAATTTTCGTAAGTAAACGTCGTTCATTCAAATATCTTCAAACCGATTTCTGGATTTTCGATTCTTCACTTTTAAATGAATATATAGAAATGATTCGGTGAGTTCTCCTTTCTGTAGGCCCATTTATTAAGGCAGGGAAAATATATTTTAAGACCGCGAAATACGATATTGCATTTACATTGACTCACTAGGAAAGGATTTTACGAAATTTCGACTCGGGCTTGGACAAAATCGTGGTAAAGCTCATAGGCACTGGGGCAATTAGAAAATTAAAACAAAACATTTTCTTGTTCAAGCTCTCTCTACTTTGGTTCTGAAACGGTTTTTCGCAAAATTAAGACACACTGAAATTAATCATTTAAACGGGATAACCCATATAAGCTTTTCTGAATTTTACATTGAGTGGATTTCGAGTGAGCAATTTTCATAGCCCTATAAATGAGTACGTTAATAATATGAGGGTAAATGTACCTGTTATTTCATTTTCAAGCTCATTACGTCACTGGATTTCTGAAAATAAATTGTACTGGGTAAGATGTAGGATGCAAGAAAACTTTCTTTACTTTCTGAATTCTACGTCTGATATCGTCATACACAGCCGAGGAGGTTATATGAGGGTCACAGTGTAAGAGTTTGAAGGAGCGAAGGAGGGTATAAGGAGGGATAGAGGCCATTGTCAAGGGATTAGTGAGGCCCTACTCTGCTCGATCGAGATTCTCTCTTGGGCGACTCGCGGTGAAGGTCGATCGGTGTTGCTCCTTATCATATATGGCGCAAGAAGAAACGCATATTCACTTCGACAGTTTATTCAAAAAACCATACAAAAGAGAAAAAAAATAGGAAAACAAAAAAAATAATATATTTCAGTGCGATGGTGACCAAAAAAATTAAAAGTGTTTAATTATTACAGGAATGTTTGAAATTGAATACCAGAAATTTCATTTACATCAAAACAACTTTTTAAAAACTGCTTATTCAATATTTAAGGTAGTTTTTGATGTTGATGTAGAAATGAGTGCTCCAAAGTATAAAAATTATTTTTTTAAATAATTAATTAAAAAACCTTAGATATATAAATATAAGAAAACTAAATCTTTTCAATAAACACAAAACTGCATTTTTACTCCAAACGTATCAAAATACAAGTTTTTTAAATCAGAAAATGATAAAGGTAAAGTATGAGAAAATAATATTGTTACATAAAAAGCAGCAACAAGTAACTGATGTCTTAAGAGGTTGATAAACGTGAACATCATATTCTCTTATGTGGAAAACAGTCAAACGCAAAATCAAAGCAGGAGATCTGGCGAGAACATACAGTGGAGTGAAGTTAGCTTTGGCGCACTGAGAGACGAGTGTTCGTGAGAAACAGAAACGTGAGAGTAATCTCGCAAGTCGAGTACAAAAGCAAGCACTACGAATGTCAAAGGAGTCGTGATATGAAACACCAAGATGCTTAACACTTCGCACTTACGCCATCAACTCACCAGACTTGTTTCAGCGCAGACTGAAACTTGCGCAGATGTATTTTGCAAGTAGGGAATACTCTCTAAAGCGTGTTTTAGATCAATATACCTACTCAAAGTTGAAGATTTTATGGATTAATAAATAATGATTAAAAGCAATCTTCGTTCATTTGAACCTCAGAAAATTAGAAAATTAAAATTTGTATGTAAAACTCAATGATTTAAAAGTATGAATTCCACTGTAGGATGTATCATCTGGAATCTTCGGCAAGAAACGTTGTTTTAAAAACACTGTTTGCCCAAAGAATGAAACTAATGGTTCTTATTTTCTTAAATCGGTAATGCGACTGTCTCNCACTGTTTGCCCAAAGAATGAAACTAATGGTTCTTATTTTCTTAAATCGGTAATGCGATATTTTGATTGACATAAAAAAAATTATAATAACAAACCAATGTTTTTGCTTTTCACTGTATTTTTTATATTCAGTTTTCATATATAGTTTATATTTAGTTTAATAAAACAATTTCATATTGCAATATTTTATGGGATAATTCCAAACACAATTTTCCATTGTGAACGTGGGTTTGTCATGTAGCGTAGATGCAGGCAGCGGTACCCGCATTGCCAACAGAGTGACGCGCCACGTCCAAACTGGTGACTCGACAATATAGGGCTATATAAGCCACCGTTCGTAGTGTTGGAGGAGGAACGGCTGTCACTTTCGCGCTGGTAGACATTCTTCCTTCCTTACTCGTTGCTGGCTCAACCTCTCCGGGTTCCGGTAATCACTCAACATTTCCCGTTCACCAAGTCCCAGCAACCCTACCTCACCGTCCGTTGTTGGCCGACCTCTTCGGTCTCAAGCAACTACCTCCTTACACTGACCACCGTCCTATCCGCCCCGTAATTTGCACTTACTGCTATTCTGATTACTCCATTACGATGGAAGCACGGAACGAGTCAATAGTACGGAACACCGCTTCTGTAGGAGCTTGTGGGCGACGCTGTGGAGTCACTGTATAAGTATGCGTATTGATACAATAAACTGCTGTTGCCGTGACTGGACAACTCCTATTTAATTCGCTCACTCTCATCCTTCTCTAAGCCTATAAGACGTAGGGATTAGCTTCCCAGATTAAATGCCCTTCCTAGAGAGAAGACGGGAGTAGAATAACACCCCTTCCCACGACAAATTGTGTCAATGCGAGGTTCATCTCTTAGAAACATAGCGACGTCTTTCCCTCCTCACGACAAATGGTTGTCAGTGTGAGGTTATACTCCGACAACACCTCATTCTTCCCCTCCCCACGACAGCCAATATAATTTTGTATTGTCGCCAATCGAATATGCCACTTGAAATAATAATACTATCAGCATAGATTACCGACGCAATGTTGTGCCCCGAAAGGCTTCATGAAAAATTTGAGGTAAAATGTACTCGTGGACCGTAAAAAAAGCTTTTGCCTGTTGGACAGAGCAGGTCTATTGAGTGTTTCAAGTTTGTTCTTTTTAATATAAATAAATATAATACAAAGACAATGACAAACAAATATGATTCACGGTCATTCATCGTGGAACTCCGTATTCAGAAGAAAAAAAACCCTTTGTTCGGATAGATCCCAAATTCGGCTCGTCGCAGGTTAAAGAGTTCAATTATTTGAAACAATACCATATTACCATTTTTCAACATGAACGTAGAAATATGAGTCTGTACTTCGATGGTACTGATTAACATTGCGTGTAGGTCTTTTTGTAACATACTCTTTACTACACGTGATAAATAATTTAAAAAATGTAACCTTTCTTAATTTGAAGAACTTTGGATGTTGGGGTGGTATTTTCTTTCTCGTTTTTTCCTTGTTTAACCATTTTATACCACGTGTGTTAATGTGTGTACTTTATAGATATTTGGACGTTGATTTGTGATTTAACCTCCCATTTTTGTGTTATGTCTTCTTCTTTATCTGCAACCGAGCATTGCTCACTTGCACAGTAATAAATTGTTATTATTATTATTATTATTATTATTATTATTATTTCTACCGTAGATCACTTTCATTCTTCAGAACCATTTGATTGACCGAACTCTTTCAAACAATCCCAAGATGTTCAGCAAAATTCGAAATGGAGAAGGTGGTTTTTAAAACCCGTGCTATTTGGGGTCTATCCCAGCTGGAACTAGAAATTAGTATTTAAAGTAGTTCTGCCTCACTTACACAATATTAAATAAACACCTAACGTTTGTACAAATTGATGCAGTAATACATGCAAATATCGACTCATGCTTTAAATCACACTGGATATTTTATAGGTTTTTAAATATATGGATAAAATACTTTGTCTCTTTGTGAGAAAAAAGTATATATACACATTTTTCAAATCTCATTAAAAAATGATTTTTGAAAGAAAAGAAACGTAGTGCAAAAACTGTATTTTAAAATATTTTTATACAGATCTCCGAACATTCTGAAGAGATTTATATTTTTCTTCGTGCTTTTCGTTACATCCACCATTTTCAACTGAGTCATTGACTCAGAGACTGATAATAAGTCATGTTTACTATCGGAGTGAAGCGTGTTCACATTTTCCATCACTTTATTCATTAAAAACATTTCTTTGATTTCTAAGAAGATTTTTATGAAGTTTGTCGTTAACAGTTGCTATTATTCATAAAAAAATCATAAATAAAATTTTTATTCTCCTTCATGTCACGTGGATTGAGTTATATATTACAACAAGTACTCTATTATTATTTGACATGGAGAAAATTGTATTTGTAATATTTCACTTCAGTCCCGAACTCAATATCTCTATTTATTTTGTTTTATACTATAAGCGATATGTACAGCTTATTACAACTAACATTTTATACAGGTTCATATTTCTTTCCTTCTTCTCATTGTATCTAAGTCTCACAGCATGTAACTTCTATTATCATTTGTACAGAACCTTGTTCCTCTGCATTATCTTTGTTTTCCAATCGTTTCTTTTTGGAAGGATCAATTTAATTTACTTATAATTCTCTCTAAGAATCAAAATCTGTTTTTGAGAGGGATGACTTTTAATTATTTTCTTTCATTCTTTTATCAGGTGTATTGTTTCCATAATTATTTCTTACATTTTCTTGGGAGGGATTATTGAGAATACCCAGCTCGTTTCTTAGGTTTCCTAATGTCTTTTTTTTACTAAATCAGCCATGGATAGTTCATAAAATATTTCAGAAGGTTCAGACAATTTGTTAATAATTTTCAATTGTCAACTTTTTTTGTGAATCTGTTATTTGTAATTACTTCTAATAACAACTATAATCTGTATTATGTGTACAGTACTTACATGATGACGACTCATNACTATAATCTGTATTATGTGTACAGTACTTACTTG
Source organism: Laupala kohalensis (assembly GCA_002313205.1). Classification (NCBI taxonomy): domain Eukaryota; kingdom Metazoa; phylum Arthropoda; class Insecta; order Orthoptera; family Trigonidiidae; genus Laupala; species Laupala kohalensis. Next base: position 367,473 of record NNCF01128989.1, read on the forward strand.
ATGACGACTCATAGTGCGTGTCAACTTATAGTGAATATTATATGATTGTGAATTTGTGTCTGTAAATTTAAAGTCGGTTATTTTATTTAATATACTTTCTACAAAATATTTGCAATATGGAGATATGAAATTGAATTATACTCCCCGCAAGTTCATTTAGAGGGGAACGTATTAGAATAAAAGATCCAGCGACTAGGAGACAACATAAATCTGTTTCAACAGTGTTTATTTCAGTGGCTGGGCAGTTGAGAAATGACATTGGTTCACGGACTAGATTCCGAAGAATAATTCGAAAGGAGTGGAGGAAATTATTTACTGTTAACCAAGTAATATGAGTAATATAAAACATTAAATCAATGTATTTGCGGGTAATTTCATAAAAACACTGGGAGATAAGATTCTAAAAGAGAAAAAAAGAACTCATGCTCGAAATGACGACTTTATGTTTCTTATGATGTATTTAAGATAAGATATAATTAGTTTTAAACTTCTTGTTTAGTGCATCTGTTCAAAGAGCTTACATGTCCACCAATCATCCCTTGTTACCACAAAGCATTTAAATCATTGATATGAAATACTTATTACCGTTAAATATGCTTTTCAACTAAATAAGTGTGTCTGAGCTTTCACATTTTACGAGAATCCTTTCCACTTCAGCGTTCGACAATATTTTTTCACGTTGGAATTTGCAGTGTAAATCTGTATGACTGCATCGGAGAGAAGCTGTCTAAATGTAAAACAGTACGTCGAGTAGGGATGTTCTTGGAACCGACGTTGGAAATATTCACTGAGAAGCATCAGTGATATTGCAACTGGCGTCTCCGGAGTCCTTATCCAGACGATTGCACGCTGTAACGTGAAGTCATTGGGTATTCGATGTTTGCGCTCAATGGAGTTGAATGCACCAGCTTCTGTGAAGACGAATGACGTTTATATTAATCTGGGAGAGTGCTCTCAACGTCCTTATGTTAGCTTACTCTCCTTCAACTTTCAGTATATAGAGAAACATGATGTCCGTTGTACGCCTCTTACCTATGATCGTGAAAACACAAAGGGTGATTTGTATTTCTTTTTAATATTAAGCAAAATAATTCTGGCGACTGTTTTTGAATGTCATGAGTGTTTTAGATGAAAGAACCAACTGTAATCTAAATCGTCATTATTGTCAAAAAAGCAGTTAAAAACTGCGTATTACAACGTGGAGGACAATAAACTAATTTGCTCTCCGGAAGTAAGCAAGGGACCATCCCTTCAATTCCGATCCAGGGCCCTAAGGCAGAGACGAATTTAACATTTCAACACACTCCTAACAATGGTCCAACTCGTCAGTCAACTCGTCCAATAAAATTTCCTGTCTTGAGGGACTAATTCTTGAATAATACTCTGACGTTCACTTGTACCGGCTCTCATGGATAAAATCCCGGGTGCGATGGTTTTAAAATGAATTTATAAAATATTGGAGTGTACTACATTCAACTTTCCAATTATACATCTTTAGAACAGTTTAATAGTAATAAATAATGATGTTGAGTTAAATTTACATAGAACTTCTGGAGTTGAAATAAACTTTATCAAAACATTTCAAAGTTATCACTAGAATAAGAATGTTCGAAACTGCTTCAATATATAGTTTTACTTTAATATACCTCCAGCATTCATTCACATTTTATTCTTGAGAGGGGTGAAATTTGTATTTTTATATAAGTCCCTTTAGGATGAGAATCAGAATTTAAATTGTATTTCGTAAAAAGTGCAACGTAAATGTAACGGACGCAAATTATGAGTATTTGAGATAATTATGTTGATATTTTAAAAATTTACATTAATACATGTTGTCTTGTACTTTCCCAGTTTTCTTGAGGTAGTCCCCGAATGTTCATGTACGACCATAATTTCTTTCACACCGTGTCCTCGATCAAACCAATAATAATAATAATCTTTATTGTCGTTCTTTTTATAATAATTATTGGAAAACCTAACTAAATTTCATTCAGTTTCATCAATATTTTAAGTTCTTCTCATTTTCCACGCATTAACTACCCAGGTGAAAGGAAAAGAAACTTAGTATTTTTGGTTCTGGCACACTTTGTATCGGAAAGTCATGTGAACGCTCATTATATAATTTTGGTTATCATATTACAATTGATCAATACAATTTAGATATAATAGAGTGATAGAAACCTTTAACTATGATAGAGCCATTATAAAGGTTATATGGTTGTGGGACACGATGGTGGATTGTCCCATTATATTTGAAGGTCGGAAATAAATAACTTGGTGAATCAAAATACATGGCATTGATGGGCGGTTAAACTGCGGAATTTTGGAAGCACAAAATTGACGTTTCAGTTCCGAAAAAAAGATTCAAAAATGATTATTGCCTTCACAGGTTGTTGAGTATTAAATTTGCTCTCTGTGCTAGGTGCGTGCGGTTAAGCTAAGCCGCTGCGTAGCATCGCCGTAACTTATTGCACGATATGGATCGTGAGGACCAGGCCAAAGCGAGGTCTTAAGCGGCTTTTAAATGATGATGAGTGAATGTCGTGGTGGAATAATAGGCAGGGGAAANACAGTTTCGTCCGTCACCGCGAATTTTACTTGGTTCGCATACGATTTGATCCAGAATCACTAGAGGTCATAGGCAAGTACTCTGGGAACTACGCCACACCTTAAAAAAATGATTGAACAAAGCACAAAGTAATTTTTATTTTGGGTATTGGTTGAGTTATCGAAAACAAGTCACGTAGTCTTTTGTAATTACACATCTGAATGATAAATTTCACATTATAATTTAGATTCCCTCAGCGTTATTAGTAATACTGTGTATAAGAATGTTCTGTTTATTTTTTGTGTCTATTATGTGAATCGAAATTATTTTAAAGGTTTGAATTGACCTTTTCACTAATCCTAAAGGATCGAACAAGTTTTGCTACCTATTTCTAGGCACCTTTTTCAGACGTTTTTGTATTATCCCTCGAAGTCATTTCCCATACAGTTCACATTCCCGTCGTGTTTCATCAACTTGTACTTCACTTTGGTTTGTGACCGGTTTTAAATGTTAACTATATTATTCAAGTAAGTTTTGCAAAATATTCTTCAATATACCTAATGAATACAAGGTCTTCGGGTAAATAATGTACCCATTTTCGAAACGCTAAAACCATTCTATGTTAATTGTCGCTTCTTACCTAACATTTCCTGAATAATCGTAACTGTTAACGGTGTCTCAGCCTGATATATAGTTTTTACATTTTGTTTATTTACAGTTATTGGGTTAGTTAAAATTTGCCTGGCAAAGATTACTGAAGGCAGTGTTGAAGAAAAACTGAGTTACCTTTATTAATTGGATGTTTGGCTCCCGACATCCCCTATCCCCGCCCTCACATACTCTCACCATCTTCAACCTCACCATTCCATCCCAACGCTAGTCCTCAACCTTCACCGTACCAGCACGTCAACCTCGTCTATTTTCGGCGTTTGGCCAATGAACGGGTTTTTACGCGGAAGACGTGGTCTGGCTGCAAATGCAGATCCACGAAAACTTTTGCTCTGAACATTGCAAAACCTCCCACCTCCCATAGCACACGTGCCTTCGCCCTGCTCCTTCCCTTGCTTCATCTTTCCCATCCCACATCTTCACAGAACACCTTGGCACACCCACTACCCTCCCGCACTTTTGTATGAGCTTGCGGGAAGCCTCAACTTTTTAACTTTCGAAATGGAGCTTAGTTAAGTCTGCAAAAAATTTATCGTCAATTTCCTTACCGAAGTTCTTGTCAGCACTCTTTTCAAGATTCTAAATGGAAGAAAATCTTTTCATAAAAATTCAGGGTAAGAAATAGCAGCGAAATACCGAATGTCTCCGAAGTTTTCGTTCTATCTGACGACAAACTTTTATTACGAAGAAGAATTTAAAAAAGCAAGAGTAGTCAATATAATATGATACTACAGGTATGGTTGTACGTATATTTATTCATGCTTCCGAAAGGGTTAAATTTTGTATTCCACATTTACGAAACGAACAATTTAGCTTGGATTTCATGCACCGAACAATATAAACGAGGTAATCGACACATCTCTTTACTCTCGAAACAAAATCGTTCCAAAATATTTTATCAAAATTAAATAATTTGTTGCTGTGTGATTGTTTCAAATGTTCTCAGAACAGATACACAAACTTTACACACAAAACGAAGCAATCATTAGAGATTTTGTGAATTTTTAATGACTCATTGCAAAATAGGAAATATTTGTCACAGATATCAATTTCACATATTAAATGAATAAAAAGTGGCCAAAATATGACCATTATTAATAATTAGAACAGAAAAAGTAATAATGTTTGAAATATATGTAATATTTACTTTACTACGTTATACACCATTAATTTTTAATTTTTTCGGAAAAATAATGACAGTGGAGTGAAGAAATTTTGTTTCCCCAGAATCTCACAAATTTGAAAATAGTTGCCAAAATCGAACTCCTTGTAAAAATAATAAAAATAAAACTAAGCCAAATTATAAAAAGGTATTACTTCGGAGTGAACCTTATATTACAACCTTCCATAGTAGTTATAGAATTTCTCTGTTTTCTTTGCTGAACCCAGGAGTCCTGCCGCATTCTGATCCTATAGGTTTCGTTTCTGACAGTTTGGTTTGGTAGCGTTTAAGAAAAAGACTAACTCTTTGTTTCTCAGCTATTTTATCTTTGAAATGATGTTCAATGTTATTTCTCTCCGCCAATTCTACGTACATTCTTTGAATGTCATTACGAATAAGCCCTTCCACCCCCAAAGAAGCTTTCTCAGCCAGAAAATAGTGAACCGTCGTGAAAATTAAGTTGTTTATTTGCCTTCTTTCAGCCCGTTGTCGTTTTCGAAAGAGCAATAGGTTTTTGCCATTTTAGACTCCAGAAACTGGAAACCAGAAACATGAATTAAACTTTTAACACTGGAAAATATGGGGGACTTCAAACCCATATTTATTCTCACATAAACTTTAAACTTTAAACCTTCATTAATCAATGAAATCGAAACATGCTTTTCTCATTTTTTCTTTTTTTATTTAAACTCTATGAAGTGGGATGGAAGATCAATGTAATTTACAAATGCAACTTAGAGGTCATGTTATTGATCACCAATGAAATATGATTCATAAAAAATTCAAAGTACTCGGTATTAATCCATGTCTTTGAAGAGGCAAGACTACTTTGTCATGTCCTTCTGTGAAATATATTCTATAAAGAGAATATGTATCGTCCGCCGGACTTACTGACTTCGGCGTATCACGTTCGTGAATGAATCTTGTCTCGCGTACCATGAACTTCTCCATTTTCAGGTGTATGGTGAAGACTTCTCTTTGACTCGTCGACGTTTTTAAAGGATACTCACTAAAGCACGATATGCTTTGGATGACATGCTTTTCACTAGGTACGACATCAATTGCAACTATCTCTTGAAATTGCGAGAATGAGTACTTTTTTTGTGAAGCACTTGGCAGTTTCTTTTTTATTTGTTTGTTTCAGGTTATAGGTTTTCCATTTTCTGATGAACGCTATCACTGGATAATGAGACCGAATCAAGTAATCTGTTTCTCAACTCTGCCCCGCTCGTACTAACGACTTTCTGTCATTCAAAAAAATGCTTTACTTATAAATATATTGCAGATATTCTGCTAGTGTTGAAATTGAGGTAATGAATGACAATAAATAATGACAAGTGAATTAATAATATGTGTGAATCAATTATTTAAAGGCTAATTTTATACTTGATTCTTTAATATAATTACATCGTGATTCGTATCTCTTGTCGTTATTTTACATAGATCTAAAATATCTGCGATGTCTACATTTTTCACAGTCAATAAATAAAATCATTTTTCAACCGCATATAGTCAATGAGGCAATACAAATGAACGAAATGGTCGGGCCGACCACGTATAAGATATGAATTTCTTGGATCGGTCTTGGAAGTAACCACAGATTCAGCATTCATCAGAAAATGGACAATCTATAGCTGAATTTTATATTTTGTTCAGTACCTGGCTCTTTGTCAATTAATATTCAACAAATAAGTAAATTTCACTGTAAAAAACAGTTTCAAACTTCCTATGACGACATTGGAAATAATTAACTAAGTTACTCTCTAACAACTGGAAACTAGCAAAAGACCATCCCATCAATTTCTTATCAAGGGTCCTAGGGCAGTGGCGGATTTTATTTATAAAATAAGTCATTTAATAAATACTTACCGTTATTCATTTATCATTGCAAAATGAATCGTTGATATTGTGCGCAGTAAAAATTTCAGATTAATAATAAAAAAGGTTAATAATGGCATTCACGCCTATGGAAAATACGCCTCTACTCAAAAGAAAACCATAGAAAAACCCGGGCCGGGATGGGGCAACAGAGATAATGTACATAGCCGTGACAAGATTGCGTAATTCGTACATTGCGTACATGGTATCCTGAATATTGGTGCCTCCAAGTAAGCAGTGGTTTTCGAGAACAGCAAAATATGTGGGAATTTCTACTAGTCACAGAATTCATTCGATCAGATTTCTCTTGTAATCGATATGCTTTATGAAGAAATTCATTTGATATAAAATAATATATACATTTATTATTGACGTGTAACATTATATAGGAAAGAAAACTGAAACATAAATAGAATTAAGGTAGAAGGAAAGAGAAAAACATTCGTTCATGCATCCACCAATCCATCACAATTCATTTGTATTTTTTCATGACCATGCAACTTCGAGAGCAATGGTGATAGTTAACCGTGGGAGGACAAGTGTTTAGGTGAAAGATTGCTTTAGCAGTGTTCTAGTTCGTTCCATAGTTTTCACGTACCGGTGGTGAAAGAAAGGAGGATTTATAGGTTCTGTATTACGGAATTGCAAGGGGCGATGTAGAAGACGAACGAGATTTTGAAGCATGTATAGGTCCATAGATTTTGACGAAGAGAACAGCGATAAGATGATATTTTATTATTAAGAAGTGATATTTTATTAAGATATGATTATAAAAAATGATGGGATTGACACCTATTATGAAGAACAGAAATAACAGATTCATAAAAATCTACATACAATAATTTTAGTTCATGTTTCATTCTTACTTCACCGAAAACGCAAAAAATTAATAAAACATAACTGTTTCCAAAGTATATTCTTAATTTTTCCTCAAGTTTCGTGATATTATTAATCTATTCTTTTCTGTAATTGAATTCACCTCTGAAGAGGTCAGAGTCAGAAACAGAAAGTTTCTAAAGAAATCTTTATGCAAATTTTCCTTTAAACTGATACAGGAATGAAAAATTCCCAGACTTACATAATATTAATGCTCCCTCGTTTTAATTAGCGAGAAGTTACTTTATATAGGATTACTGTACATTTTAATAACAAGTCTGAAACTCTTAAAAGATACTGTGACGCTTGGTGGGACAAGAATAAAATTTTCTACTTTTCAGTATGGTCTTTTCGCAAATTATGAGATGATCCTTTCCCTTACAAACCCTTCCTAACATGATACTCTTCCTCTCTCCCTCTTCACTGGTAATTTTGACAATTGTTTTATTTTTATTCCCTTACGGTTTATTAACGCACGATAATGTTGTACTTTTATTTTCAATATTGTTGGGATGTTTGGCTTGTAGAAGATATTTTATTTTAAAAAAGGACAACTATACAGAAAATACTATTAATATAATTCAGTAATAATGATTCAATCCTGTTAATTTCTGTATTATAATACATATTTCTTTGTTAAATGATAAAGACTAGCCAACAACGACTATGTATGAGACAATGGAGTGGTGGTTATAGGAGCATCTCAACAAAGACTCTTCAGGTACTCTTGTACTGCAGGACTTACGCGAATAGATTTAGAACTACACAAACGTTCGCTAAGATACTAGGTGCAAAAAGAAGAGACAATAGAACGAGACCGATTGGAAATGAATAAGGAATCAAAACATTACAGAAAAAATAACAGACAAACTGCCATGTGATAGCAAAACAAAGGACAGCATAAATTTATACGTGAAGTAACATCTGTGGAAGAGCCCTGGTAATAAGCAAAAAGCTCCAGAACAGGGATGTCTGTGATCTAATAGAATGAAATAAAATGAATTATGAATATAATTTATACGAATTAATTGCTAGATTTTTTAGGGGGAAAATATATTAAACACACAAAATTTGATAAAATTTTAATTGTAGATATAAATTTCATTCATTCAGATAGCTTTTTCGACTTCTCAACCGGTACATTGTGAAATAGTTAAACCAGGAATTTTTTGAATAAAAAGTTATTTTCGTGTTCTATATTTTTATCGTTGTTAAAATTCTGAGAATTTAAAAGTTAAAAACAACTACATATTTGTTCTAGAAAAGCGAGGTAGTTCTTTTTCTGCGAGTCCTATAATGATTTTTTTATTTCTCTGTGAACTGTAATAATAGAGCATTTTAAGTTGCCTTATATAGAGTCGGTGCCTCAGGCACGTGGAAAGGTATTGGAAAAAACTTGAAGATATTTTTTTTTGTTTCTAATTGAAAAATAAAACTCAAATCCAGTAGGTAATGGTTTCACGTGAAGCGCTCAATCATGAAGTAATATAACAATAGGAGAAGAAAGTAGGGTGACGCTAACTATGGAGAGTTCCATCAACTAAATCGACAAGCACGCTGCGAGTGACCGGTATCAAAACTACTTGGTCATTAGGTTAGTAGGTCAAGCAATTCTTTCAGCTTCTACGTTCTCCATTCAAAGCGGAAATAGTTCGCTTCCATCCTAGGGGTTCAGCAGCCACCATGCAAGCACGGAGTTGCGAGCGGTATCACTTATCTGCCGCCAGCAACACACGTCACACAAAGAAGGTATGCGAATATATGTCAACACCCCCTAGAATAAGATATCGAAAGGTATTTACGATTTTCTGTTTTACCGATTGTTTTAGCACTCTCTGGATACGATTTTATCACAAAAATATGGCGCACACTATGTTGTTACTCTTCGTTCAGAGATGGCGCTGCTTTCGTAGGCGTAAAAATCGCAATCCGACCGACACGTGAACCTCTTGTATAAGTTTTATTATTTATCACCCAAATTCAAACAGGTCACACAAATTATTGTTAAAGTTGTAGTCGAAGTAAATGAAAATAAAAACAAATAACTTTCTGCAATATTAACTCTACCTGTAGAAGACATATCATAACTACTCTATTGGAAAATGAGAAAAGAATACCATGAATTCGTGGACCCACCAGCAGGAAATTTTATTGACACATTGCCGAGGACATGTTGTATATACAACAAACAATTACACCGCATATGAGTATAGTCAACAGGGCGTGCAAAATGTCAGAGCTAGTACCCTGTATTTGCAGCATTTGCAGGCTCCATAGAGACGATCATAGAGGTAACGAATATAGTCTTGCGTGATGGCCTGCCATGCAATTTGTACCTGATGCCTCATTTGGGACAGATTTCCTGCCGGCCTTGCAGAGCGCGCAATATGAAGTTTCATCCAGTTCCAAACATGCTAATGGGGGAGGGATCTAGGGATCGTGCTGGCCAGGGTAGTTGACGTACGCCTTGGAGAGCACGTTGTGTGGCACGGACTGCATATGAACGTGCATTGTCCTGCTGGAAAAGGACTTCGCCTTGTTGGTGCACGAACGGTAGCACGACTGGTTGAATGATGTTTTCGATGTACCGTGCACTGTTCAATGTTCTCTCTACGATCACCAAAGAAGAAATGCCATTGTAAGATATGGCTCCCCACACCATGATGCCTGGTGTTGGCCCTGTGTGTCTCTGTCTTATACACTCCAGACATTGGCGTTCACCTGCACGACGCCACACACGCTTATAACCATTACTGACTCCAATGCAGAAGCGACTCTCATCACTGAAGCCAACAAGTCGCCTATCGTCCTTCCTTAAACGCCTATCGCGACACCACTGGAGGCGAGCTGCCCGGTGTTGAGGCGTGAGCGGAAGACGCCATAACGGCACGCATGATCATAACCCTGCTTCACAGAGACGTGTGCAAATTGTTGTTGCTGACACTCCCAAAGCAACAATGTTCCTAATTTGTTGTGAAGTCGCGGTGCGGTACGATACAGTACTTCGTGAGATGCGACGGTCTTGGCGTGCATTTGTGCGTCGTTGCTGTCCGATCCCAGGTTGACGGGCACGTGCAGCTTCTGCAGACCAACGGTGACAACACCGATGCACTATAGAGACCTCTCGCCCCACGCGTTGCGCAATTGTGCGGTAAGATCACCCAGCCTCCTGAAGACCCATTATACACCCTCGCTCAAACTCCGTCAACTACTCAAACGGTGCAAGTTTGCGCTGTTGCGGCATGCTAATAATGTTGCAGACAGACGGAGGTCCGTTTGGAAAGGCACGTTTGCTGCCACACTCTCTGAAGGTCAGCAACTTCTGTGAAGCTTGCATAATTCCACGGCTGATAACACGATTCCTAGTTTTCCCGTAGTGCTGCGCTTTTGATCATTGCATTAACTGCACTCTCGTAGGGTTCTGTGCAACTTTGGTATTTCACAGTTATTTTGTTCATGGTGTTCTTTTTTTATTTTCCTGGAATGTAATAGAAGAGTAGTTAGGAGAACTGTCCCTAGACGTCACTACACGTAAAACGATACCTGTGCGGAGTCGCACAACTGCCCGAGTTTCCTTCCTGTTGTTATATTACTTCATGCCCCAAATTGGTTTCTCTTAAATTGGAACATGACCTATTTGATTATACTGTATCAAATGTGTTCGATTTCCGCATGTAAAGGAAATCGTGCCCATAATTTAGGGATGTCCGAGTTATCCTTCCGCGAATGTCGCCGGAAACCAAACCCCTTCGCGGGATGATTCTATTTTAGCAACCCCCCCCCCCCCCCACCACGCACACTAACGACAAGAATGATACTAGTACAATGATGTGTTAACTCGCTCTAACTTAAAAATACAGAACTCTAATACTTCAAATATTCAACATAGATATTCCCAAAACTCACATTGAGTTCAAAAAGCAATTTGTAGAGGTCGTATATATATATATATATATAGCAAACCGTACTTGATCATCCTACAGATTTTCGTATGTATATGAGATTCCACATATCACAAACATATCTCAAAGAAAGCGAGCGTACAACTTGGCACTTGTAGCGCTTTCGCAGGAAGACCGATCGGAAATCGAACTACGTCGCGGGAGAGATCGATTCTCAAAATAGCGTCACAGATATTCCCTAAACTTGACGCGAGTTTAAAACCAATATGGGATGATCGAATTCGTACCATAATCTCTAGTATGATCAATTAGGTCGCGCATGAAGGTGAGATGGCTGGGAGAAAAAACTCATCGTCGTAAAAACTTCGATGAGTGAAATCAGAGCCTGCTGAATTTATCTCAAACAAAAAGTTGAGGAGGCCTATATCTTTTATAAATACCTAGTAATGTAAACACATCCACTCTCTCTGGAGAGTGGATGCATAGTTTTCTAATAAATTCACGATGGAAGAATACCATGGGAATACCATGAAGAAGTTATTTGCGTATAATACATTTACGAAAATTAAAAGAGCGATTATGTACAAGCATAATAAATCCAGAAAAATGTTAAAAAGATATAAAATTAGCCAGCCAGGTTTTCACCTTAAAAACGAAAATATGGGCAAGCTCTCTACGGAAGATCACGACTAGTTCCAATCCTGTGAAGATGAAATCAAGGTATTTATTGTTCAAAGGAAAATAAAGATGCGGCTGCCGAAGGAGGCAATATACACCAATTCATCTTGACCAAATCGTTACATGACAAGTGTGCCTCCATCCAAAGTTATCATCCTGAACTGGTTTTGGATGAAGAATGTTTACTTGAAACTCATATTATCACTGTTTGAGTCGAAGCAGTTGAATTCAAAATGGTAAGGATTTAATTTATTCTCACATGTTAGAATATTTCATTCTTTTTCATACCACTTTGAAATACTGTTATTCTCTGAAAATTTTCTTCCTCTGAAATGTTTTACCACTTATTTAAGTTATTATTCTCCACGTCGTCTTTTTCTTTGTCAAGTCACATTGATATGGACTTTTCCTAGTACACTAACTAATTCCTGCAGATCTGTGCCACTTTTGTAATTTTTACTTTTGTAAAAGATTGTAACTGCTTTTTTAAAATCAATTTATGAAATATTAAAAGTTATAATTGATTAAAATTGATACAACGCTTAAATAAATGTATTAGATTGTTTAGAGGGTTGAAATATGATTTGGTATAGGATTCAGCAATTATGTTGCCTGTGAAGGATATTATTTAATTTCACCATTATCACTCGTTACGTAAAATAGTAGAGTTGTTTAAGTTAATCACTATTTTCTTATTAAGATATGCAATTTGAGGACAACGAAGGAAGAAACGTTGTATAGTTAAATATAATAATTGTCTACTTAAGGTCGTAAAATTTCACAACTTAATACTGAAAGATGTCTCCAAAGTTTCTCATGTTTCCTAAATTTTTAGAAACTAATACATTTTAAATATTTTTGTATGCTATTTATTTTAACATGTATTCATAACACTTTTAAAACGTGTTAATTACGCATTCAAAAAATTACGATCTAAGTGTTGACTGTATCTTCGAATCAAAATAAATCATTGTTCGTCAATGAACGTAAACAAACTAAAGTATGATGCAAATTTGTCCATTATTTTCATCAGGACATGGCACAAAAATGGATAGACAAGCAGTGAAATTAGTGTGCAGATTCGAATGCTTTGTAAATGGGTCTCAAAAATATATTTCTGTTGTCCTTGTCAAATGTATCTTGTAAATGAAAATATTCACATTTGAAAATACTATCTGAACTAGGTATTCTAGATAAATAAAGCATTCAAGATGCAAACGTATTATTTCGTAATCGAGAATTAAGTATGCTTTGAGCATTTTCATGGTTGTAGATATCCCTAAATCAGTATCCATATGTAACATGGTCGAGTAGATTGCTTTCATGTTTTGCTCCTTTTTATCTAATTCGCGAGTTCACTCGAATTACAATATCTACGTATTTTCTTTGACAATGAAGGGGTAACTCAAAGAAAACCTATTATTTTTTCATCAAATTAATTTAAAATTATTTTCAATGTAGCATACGTATTTTTTTCTTTTTCCTTTACAACTACAAAGTCTGAAGTTCTTTCATTTGTTCCTTTCACATCTATTTTTGAAATTCACTAATTATTCGTGAATTTTAGGTCATATTTCATACAAATAAATTCATGATGCATTGGTGGTATTGGTAAATCATATTTGCAGCGCGTATGCTTTTAAAAAATTAGTTGAGATAATTATCATGAAGGAAAGTTTTTAATTGTAGAGAATAAACGTCTAATTCTCTTAGTACTTCAAGCTGTGGTTTGACAAAACAAATAATTAAAAAAATATATATTTATTATACCATTACAGGAAGAAATACAAAATATTTTCGAGTATTGAAATAAAAGTATTATCGTCGTAAAATAGTGTACCCCTCGATTACTTTTATTGATATTTCAGTGACCTCGTATTGGGTTGGAGGAGAAGGAAAGACAGGGTTCTTTTCCTAAAAATGGAAGGAAAATTAGATTTTGGATAATATATGTACATACCACCAGATGACTTCCTACACATCCAAGATGGACCCAAATATTTGTGGTGTCAATAAGTTCAATATGAAAGATTTAATTCAAGCCTGTAACTACAATTATCAGGTACAGTAAATGTAAATAGTTCTTAAAATCAAATAACTCACATTGTCTTTGAGCGCGGAGGAATTGATTGTTTACTATTCGATACTCTAGAATAATTTCGTTAAGTATTGATTTAACGTTTCTTTTAATAACTAGTTACAATTGTGTAAATATGGCAATGGTAATATAATTTGTAATGCGTAGTGATCATGATTTTTGTTTGGCAATTGAAAAGAAAATATCGAACATATGTGCTAATGTATTCCATGATATCCTTACAGGCTTCTAATAACAATAACCTTGAAATGAAGAGTAGTGTGGATCTTGGGCGGGTGACCAATGGAAATAGCCCGTTCATCTGGTTACTTGGTCCCCCTGGAACTGGAAAACGCACCCAAGGCGCTATGATTACGTATAAGCTAAATTTCATAGATATCAGCGTACCAGACTTGGTAATGGCGGAGTCAAAAGTCAATTCACCTCGAGGAGAAAAAGTCTCGATGCTTCTTCAATCGAAATCCAAGTTTCCAGAAGATATTGCATTGACGTTGCTCAAGGAATCACTAACGCAATTATCTCTGAAGAATAATGTAGGTAACCCATTATGAGCGCAGTTCAATGAACTCTCTATCCTTGATGTTGAAGGAGGGGGGGGGGGAAACTGATCGCGTGTTTTTGAGTTTTATAAACACCGCATTCGACTACATGACTAACTCTCTCTTGATATGACATTTCAGAACATATCACCATAATTCTAATGCCCTTATAGTGTGTTTTATACAAAACCTAATTCTTTTATTCTACTACAATTAACGTCCATTATTTCATTCTTTTATATTGACTTGAAATAATTATTTCAATTATTTTGGTACCTCAGGAATGTTAGATTTTACAGTTTCAAGAGATATAAAAGTTTGATTAAATTATCTATTTAAAAAAGTTAAGTTTAGAAACAAACTTGTCTTCAAAAACAAGAAATGTAGTTGAACGTATTTTGATTCATAAATGTATGTAATCAATAATCTTTACAACAAACAATTATTTTTTTTAAATTGTGGTTTTAGGGATCGCCACTATGATTATTAATCATCATTTTGGTACATATTAAGTACATACAGGATTTGAACAACTTTCATAAATAAAAAACTAAAGAATTCATTAAAATCCTTCACCAGCTATGATTTTTAAAAATTATTTATATTTTCTTCCAAATATGAATGAAAATACGGGACAAAGGCCTTTAGAAAAACTCTTATCGAAAAGCAATAATTGTGAGATTACTAGTCTGTTAAGTACCAAAACATCAAATACTTTAATAAATAAGATCCCTCTCTACAATGTTGTTTCGGTTCTAAGGTAATTTCTGCTTTTGTAAGAAAATAACCAAAATCTTTGCGAGATATTGTTT
>NNCF01128989.1:382684-415649 GCA_002313205.1 Laupala kohalensis
TATATATATTCAAAATACTTAAGAATTGGCTTCATATGTTTTTAATATAAAGATAAATTTATCTCCGTTACTTTCTAAAATTGTTCGTCCGTGATATTTCAAAATATTAAAAAATATAGTTTTATTTGTTCTAAGCATACACTCACTATAAAGCAATATTCAGAAACAAAATTGTTAAGTCTAATAGTGATTATTGATGCATATTCTATTTACTTGCTTTGAACAAGAAGAAGGAAGATGCAGTATTTTTGAAACGAAAAAAAAAAGTAAATTATTTTACAGCCAGAAAGGAGCTGTATAAATATGGCGCACTAATGATAACGAAACAACATTTTTGCAACATTATTTGTTTGAAGAATATTAAAATATTATATAGTGTATGAATTTGCTTCTCCAAAATAATATCTCAGTAGAATATATTGATAAAATCATGGTCATGTTTTACGATTTGAGCAATTTTTTATTTTTCCCTGGATAAAGTTTTGTACGAATCAGATTTATATTAATCATGTTGAACATGATTATTACTTTCCTTATTACTGGAAAGAAAACAAAGCAAATCGATAGGTGTCGTATGTGAATTAGCTTTGCTCTTAAAAGGTTAAGGAAATTTGAAGAATTCGTAAATTTATTTTCTTATCGTGATTCAAAACCGATTTATTTATTTCCAGTTGTATCACAACACTTAAAGTGTTTTCTTTGATATTTTCTGTACAGAATCCTCCAGCATGGCTTGTGAGTGGGTATCCAAGACTATTAAGTGAAGCATATCGCTTTGAGCGGGAAGTGGGAAGATGTGGACTTATTCTATATCTTTGGGCGGATCCAAACGTGCTGGCTCAGCGTATCTTCATGAAAAACATGACTTGTGGGGTTCCCACGCCTCCAAATTTGGTTTATTACTTGGAAAAATACCATGTAAGAATATTACCATTGCTGCAGACCTACTCCGATCGACTGGAATTTATAGACGCCAGCAAAATAGAGGAGGATGTACTCTTCGATATTCTCACTGTGCTTGAACGCTTTGTGGATAATCCTCCCACGTTCAATGGGAGATCGTACGAGACGCAGTGGCTCAACTTCAAAGAACGTTCTGACTTGGCAAATGAATTCCTCGCCAAGATGCCTCCTTATCTTCCCACATACGACAACTCATCTCCGTCTACAGAAATTATACCACACTGGTGGGACGTGGAGAACTCAGTCTCGCAAATTGTGATCAACTCTGAGGAAAATGAAAAGATTCAAAATACCAGAACACGAAGAGACGAAATCGGGACGAAGAAATCGACGTCTCCCGACAGCAAACAAAAATCTCAGAAAGCGGGAAACAAATCGTCACCGTTTTCGTCTCGAACTGTCTCGTTCCAAGAGATACGTAAAGAGAGAAAAGAGACATTAAAGAGTTCACTCGCTAGAAAATACCTCCGAAAACAGAACAAGAGAACGGTCAAGTGTACTAAAATCACACGAAATCACAAATCCTTGCAGAAAATTTCGAGGAAACAAAGTGACCATTCTCAAAGACGACTATCGTCTCCGAGAAGAGAATCTGCTTTCGGTGAACGCAAAGGAAAACCACGCAAATCTCAATCTTTAATTTCTCAAACGAGAAGTGGAGACCAGGTGTTTACGGTAAGCCCTGTTATCCGTCAGTCTACTATGGCTGCAAGAATTATTAATGTTATTCATGCGGATCGGAGAACTCTGATATTGCCAGCGTCAGAAAGTGAATTACAGGAGAAGGAATTAAAAACAACAACTCGTTCTCTCGTAAGAAATACCCGGATCGCCGTTGACGAAACACCGAAAGACGGAATGTCGACGAATTCCCCAGAAATGAATAAGTCGAGATCAGGAAGCGTGCGAGAGAACGCAATCAGGCGACAGAGAAGTGTCCAATTGGTGTCTTCTCAAGATATTAAACGCATGCTCTCAGAAGTTTCAGGTTATTCGCGGATCGTAGCGAAACCGTCCAGACCGAAGGGCGAAGGTACGGAATACAAGAAGGAGTCAAAGAATAGCGGAAGAACTCGAAACTCGTCCAGAAAAAATATCCGATCGAATTCTCCCACCCACAGACATGACAAAGATTCTCGGTGTGACGTGAAACGAAATATTTCGAAACACAGTAGATTATTACAGAGTATAAACACAATTGAATCGCCACAGAGCACTTCCACCGATGGGAGTGGGTCGGAATGTTCTTTAAACGCATCAAACAGTTCCATTATTACTATCGCCCCGAATCAACCTCATGAAATTGATCAAACACTGAATCAAACTAATACAAGTGACAAACTATTAGATCAGCCTCATAGCAATGAACCTCAGAAAAGTGACCAACCACTGAATCAACCTCATAAAGGGAAACCTAAAAAAAGTGGCCTCCTACTGGATCAACCTCATAAAGGGCAATCACATAAAAGAGACCATCCACCGTGTCAACCTAATAGAGATCAACCTCATAAAAGTAGCTCACCATTGATTTCAGTTGTGAAATCCGGATCGAAATTGGAGATAAATTGCATAAAAACAGCAGAATCCACTGATATATCTAAGTGTAAGAGTGGTGTCTCTATCAAAGATGCATTAAAACACCATGGAGGATCAAACACTTTTCAGGCAAGTGAGGTTCGTGAGTCTACATCAAATATTAAATCTAAACAACAAACAGATAATAATGGCCCAATTATTTCGGTTACGACGTTTTCTGGAACTGAAAGCGTAGGGAATGTATTAACTGGTATACATACTTTGAAAACTGCTGATACTCCTAAATACATTCAAATAAAGAAGAGTGTTTCGCAGAACCAGAAATTGGATCCACTCAGCATAAAAGTAGTGTTGAATAAACCTAAGACCAAGGATACACAAGTCTCTGTAATGAAACAGAAATCATTGCTTACATCTTCAGGGGAAGTTCCTAAAAAATGTAATTCTGAGACAAGAACACCGAATAAGAGTAGCTTAACTCGTTCTTGCGTAAAAGAACAATTGTGTTCTATCGTAGATTACACGCCAAAAGTTATCCTGAACCGAAAGTTTATTGCACCTCCCAAAGAAAATTCAATAACATCGGAAAGTAAAGTAGATTTTCCCACTAAATTAGTGCCCAATAATTCAGAGAATCCAGTGAAGAGAGACACATCTCTCAATTCCGAGGTAATTTATGAATCAAATAGCGAAGAGGAAAATATAATATTGGAGAAACAAAATTGTAGAACATGTATACAGGAAACACCCGAGATAAGCAGTTCTTATGAGACAAAATCCAGCATTGGATCAGGCGATGTTTCGAGTGTCAGTGCTGAATCAAACGACGAAGATAATTCCTTGAGGAATAAGAACTCTCAGAAAAATTATTGTTGTATTTTTAATCAAACTGGCAGTAAAATACATTCACAAGACCCTCAGTCCAACGATGGAGCAGTGGTTTATGCGACAAATAATCAGAGGCATAGAACCAAATTAAGAAACTCGCGATTTATGGAAAACAATGACTCCTACACGACTTTCGAGGAGCCTCAAAGCGGCAAGAAATCCCTAACAAAAATATCAGCATGTGCTAGTGACAAGAAAGTGATAAAATTTAATAAGGAATTATCAAGCATTTCAAATATTGCGATCGATTTGGATATAACAAAAAAACGAAATAATGCAAGCATTGAAAATACGTCGATCAAAGACAAACACACATCGCCTCGTGAAATCCCTCAGACTTTGGCTAAACCCAAAACATTAGAAGTGAAAAACACTCATAGAAACAATAAAATTACGATGACTGATAAAACAAAAGAGGAAGGTGAGGATGAATCACTTTTACGGTCAAAATCATCGGGAAAATTGGCATCGAAAAAGAAATCGATTTCTGAGAATGACACTGATAACAATAAAACATCGACTTTCAAACAATTTTCTCGAGCTGTTATTCTTAATGATAAGACCTCCGGAACGGAAAATAGTGAAAGAGCGGCAACAAATCTTGACGTTGAGTGTAATAAATGTGAAGGAAAAAAATCAAACCATGAATCGCATAAGAAAAATAAATCTGAGAACAGTTCTGGAAACTTTGAATTCGTTCAAGAGAAAAATATACAACCCCAGGATTGTTTGAAAGTATTAGAAAAAACGAAAGATTCAGATTTTATGATAGACGTCCCTTCGAAATTATATTCAGAATTAAACAAAACCAAAGATTCGATGCCGTCAAAAAAAGTAAAAAAGAACTCATCCAAGATAATAGATGTAACATCATCTTCGGATAAATATTTTTTTAAGTCTGATTCTTCTAATAGTTCTGTTAAAAAACCGGAGGCCTTTGAGGAGACAAATATATTAACACCAAGGTGTGTTAAGAATTTGGAGAAAACGGATTCATCAACTCAAACGAAAACAGAAAGAAAATCCGTAAGAAAAACAACCATATCTGAAAGAAGTAACGATATTTTGAAACCTGTACGTCCGAAAGTATCTTCAAATGAAAATGTTGTTTTTAATAGAATATCGTCAGGGAAAGCTAGGAAGAACTTAACCGAAATGTCAGATGTGGAATCATCCGCAGAGAAAATTTCACCAAGGTCCACCTCATCTAAAAAAATTGAATCAGCAGTTGCTTCAGAAAAATCTGAGTCTGTCGAAGAACAGAATACACAATCACGCAAAAAAGTTAAAAGTTCTGAGAGCGTAGAGTCATCTTCTCCAAATATGAATGGATCTCAAGGAAAATCTGTAGGAAAGATCACTTCAAAGAAGAAGATTCCTTTTGAAAATGAAAGTGATTTAAAGAACGATGTCAAATGGAAAGAAAATATTGGTCGTGTTTCATCTACAAAAGTTATAAAGACAGCATCCAAAGACCTTGAAATTCATTCATCTAAACAGAAGGATTCATCATCCAAAAGAGTTAGTTCAGCAAATGCAATTGAGCAATTTCAACCATTTGAGCAGGAAAACACTAAAGCACGCAGTAACGTTAAAATTGAAATGTCTGGGAAGGATATATCAGCCACAAAATCAAAATCAGTAGGGAGGCTGTCATCCAAAAACAAAAATTCTGAGAATATTAATAGAAGTAGAAATGATTCCAATTCTAGATTAAACTCAAGTACAGAATTACACGGCGATATGCCTCCCTCGAAGAAGACTATTCAAAATCCACACAAAGATAATGATTTAAAATCAAATGCTGAAAAGAATTTGTCATCAAAAAAAGTTAAGTCCGAAACAATAGTGCACGATTCCGACTCATCAGATGAGAAAAAGGTACAGCCACATCGAACGGTTAAAGTGTCTGTAAAATTTACATCTTCAGGAACTGATACAACGCGTTCAGTTTCAAAATCTCTTGGGAAAATATCTGCCAACAAGAATAATGTTAATAAAGGCGAGATTAGCAAGAAACCGGCAAATTCAAAATCGTTATCTAAAACAAATGTATTACGCAATGTTTCGTCAACCAAAACTAGTCAGAGCTCATCCAAAGTGCAAGATGTTCAAGTGCAATCAGATAAAAGTGCACCGAAGTCTAAGAAAAGTGATACTACGTCGAGACCTCGAATATCTGAATCATCAAATGAGAAGAATCTACCATCAAAGTCAAGTGGGAAAACGACTTCGAAAAGGAAAGCACTTCCCGACGCACGTGGCAGTCACAAGAAAATTGTTAGTTCAAAATTGTTCACTAAAAGTGAATTACTTAATGTATCATCTGCCGAAATGGATCAAAATTCAATGAAGAACGAGTCGAATTCCAAAACTGATTCATCTCTTGACAGATCCCAGACAAATGTCTCACCTAAAACTAAAAAGTCATCGACGACTACATCGCAGAATAAAGATGGGTCGGTAAGAAAAGGCGAACCATCAAAGACGCAATCATCAGTCAAGGTGGTACAAGTAAATAAATGCCTGTCACCGAGAAAAATCAAATCGAATGTGTCGGGACTTTCCACAGCTGGTGAATCTGCACGTAAGGCGGGAACGTTGACGAGGGATACACAAATCACGCGGCCCGAATCGGCGAATAAAGCAACATCAACTATGTCTAAAATATCAGTGAGGCAGTTGTCGTCGTCTCAAAGAGATATTTCCAACCCATCCGTTTCTTTGACGAACGATAAAATTTCATCACAGCATTCTCCAAGTGAAATAGATAAATCACTCACAAAATATTCGTGTAATGTAACATCGAAGTCAAACAAAAAATTGCATCCTCCTACGCGTGTTCAAAACTTGACAAGCACGGAAGTATTACTGAAGAAAGATGAGTCATCCAAATCTGATTCAGATTCCGATGTGTCAACCTCACGCCCCGAAATTTCGCTTTATTACAAGTTGTGTTCATCTATCCAGCAACCACCAAAAGAGGTTCGACAGCCAACATTGCAGAAGCAACCTCTAAGAGGAAAGAAGAGCAAGAGTAAGCCGCAATGGCTTTCTGAACTTCCAGATGTAGACGAGACAGCTGAGTCCAGACAACCAAGTAGAGAAAATAGTTTAAAACAAATAAAATCTATTAGTTCCGTATCTAGTAGTGCATCTGCGTGTTTCGGCAGGAAACATAAGATAAGCGCCAAAACGCGATGTGACCATAACAGTCTTTCACTAGTTTCGGATCAAGCTGCGACGGGTGGTGCGTCAATTCTGACACAAGTGAGCAACACCCCGAAAGCGCTTTTGCAGCCTCTACAGACGAGGAGTAATCTTTTCCACGACACTGTCTATGATTCGTCTAGCCACTCGCCGTCAGCCACGCAACGCTACACTTCTCCCAGGTATTCGTCACCACGTGCGAGACGTACTTGCCAAAAAACCTGGATGCCTTACGGCTCAGTGAGCTCCTTGAGCCTCAATGGAAGTCCTGTTAAACAAGAGAGTCCTAAGACGAGTGATACGTCTCTACAATGTCGGAGTTCAACAAGTTTTGTTTTCTTCATCTAACTTTTTTATTTTAATGGATAAGGAATAATAACAACAACATATCATGCAAAATAAAGTTTTGTCATTCATTTAAGAGTTTTACTTAATTAAATTGCAAAATAAATGTCTATTTCGTGTTTTTGCTCTCTCTACAATTAGTTGCATATCATTTCGCTTGGGGACATGTTTTATATATACAGTATGATGTGCTCAATTTTGGAAATTCCATATGGTATTGCAAAATTTCATCATTTTATTGTGATCTTCAAGTCGTGAATAATCTAAAGAATTTTATAGCAGTAATTTCTCACAATTTTACATTTAAATGTCAAACAGGAAACCTAATTTAAAATTTCGTCACAATAATGCTTGAGAATGTAAACTGCTCTAGTGGAACTTGTTGTTTATAAACGGAGATGGTTGTCCTAGTATATATAAATAATATTGTATAAAACAGTGATAAGATATTTTAATTTAAGGAACAAAATCATATTCAAAAGATATATTTTGGAGCAAATGGGATTAAATACAACTCTAGATTAGTTTGGAGATTTATTAGTCTGGAATGGATATCAAGGATTTTCAGTCATTATTGAAACGTGTACGTGGAGTGAACCTTTGAATTCTATAACAATATTTTTAAATCTGGTCAGTATCTATAATGGATACTATTACCTCTGGACACATGAGATTTCCCTGTTCGACTGGTGAGATTTTTCCGTGATTATCGTAAAACGTTCACCCCCCCCCCCCNAAGAGGGTGGCACAGAAACGTTTCGATGAAGAAGGCCCTGGAAAACACATTGGAACACCTTTATCTCAAATTTCACGAAGATAAATGTTAATGAGCAAAAAGGGTTTTGGCTAAATTGAATTACCCCGAAAAAGTATTTTATAGGACTTCAAACCTTTTCGTTGTTTTTATTTTCTTTCTTACTACAGGAACAAGAAAAAACAATTGAATTTTTCTGTGAAGTCTGATCAAAACATTTTATCAGGTTTTGTTTCTTTTCGATGCTATTTAAGTAAGTTATAGCTTTTATAAACAATTCGGAAAATCAAACAAGCACACTGATATAGCGCATAGAATTTTAAAACAATACATGTACTTTTTACAGTTTTTTGTAAAGGACACCAAATTTTAAAAAAAACATGCAAATGTTTTCATATTTTTGCGGTCATTTGCGCTTATCCCTTAATTTACTGTATATTGCAATTTTTTCTGATAATTCTTTTTGACTCTTGAAATGACGCGTACAGAAGGCGCGTTATGTGAAGAAACCCATGGCACGTGCACAGTAGCAAGATTTTAGATTTTTCGCATCCGCGAGCATTGCCCCACCTCACAGAAAGGACGCAGGTGTGTTTGTACTTGTATGTACGTTGGAATTAGAAATGTAATAATGGTACGGGATCATTTAGTTCATTGTTTTGTCATTTTCAAAAAAAAAATTTACTTGTTTTTTATTGTGGTTTGTATAATTTCTCAAAAATTGAGTTTATTTCACAAGTAAGTCGTCCATTATAAACAAATAATCCTATTCTATGAAGGTGGCACCAGCACTCTAAATTAGTCAAACCACGGAGATGTATAATTATTTTCTTCATTATTCTGAATAATATGAAGAAGAATCACGATTTATCTTGACTAGTTTGAGAGGCATAAGTGCATGTACAAACATGGTGGCCGAGCGCAATGGTTTCGTAATTTATGAATCTCACCTCACTAAAATTTAAATAGCTTTCTCAAACGTCCGGTCATTTATGGATAAAAGTAGAGTAAAAATACTACCAAAATTTTCCTACTAATAAAAGTAAACGAACATCACTTTCGCGATTTAGAAGTTGGTCTTTTTTGAAAATAATTATTTTCTCCCTAAGGCGCAATGTTTTACACTATCGATTAGAATCGCAATTATCTCATTTAAATGATCAGTGAGGTATGTTTTTCAAATTGAAATGACAATAACTACATGTTACGTTATTTATGTATGCCAATTTAAGGTATTTTAGTGATTTAATTCTACCCACGCTTCCCCCCAGGGGACTTACATCTAGTGAGTACGTGTCTGGCAAACACGGGGCCCCGAGCTGAGTCTGGCATTACTTCCACTTACTTGTGTAAGGCTCCTTCCTTTCTCTTTTCTGACCTCCCTCGGTCACCTCTTGTTCTTTTCGATCCCGACGCTAGTAGGTTGCGAGGGTTAGGGTATCTTTCATTTTCCTCGTTGTAATGTTTTGATGTAATGATATATGTTTATATATGTTGTAATTCAGGAGGGTTTTTAGTGGGTGTATGGTTGAGTCATTCGGTGAGTCCTACACACGCGGGGGGAGAGTCGAGTCATGTTGGCACACTCCTTAGTGCGTAACTGCATTTTCTCTACCAGTTTAGAATTTTTGGGCTCTAGTGACCTCGGTGTCGACGAGCCGTAAAGCACCCCCCCCCCCAAAAAAAAAAAAAAGTCCACCCACGTTGGTACTACTTTATGCGAACAATTATTTTGGAGTGAATCTCTTTCTATAATTTTTATGCGAATGGCTAAATTGATGCAAGAAATAGAGTTCTATTTAATAAAAAAATTACATGATTTCACTTCCGAGTAGGATCACTTCAGTACTTTCTTTAAATATTGGAAAATAGGACTAATATGCATACCAATTTATAGACAAAATAGAGACAACTACCAAAGGGGTTTGCTTACATGGTCAATGAGTGAAAGAAAATGTCAATTCTGCCGTTTGTAATATGGAAGGTTATGTATCTTCTGTCCAGTTCTGCCAAAAAATGCCCCTTTTCTGTAAGTTATTATTAATTACAATACACGCTAGTTTTTTGTTAACTTTGTTTAATACTATAAATGTTCTTGTAATTAGGGGATATATCGAATGATATTTGTTTGATATTAGATTAAATTAAAAGATAAAAATTGATAATGCAAAATTGAGTAAATGAATACATTATGCTCGGAACAATTCTGAGAAGATTTGTCAACCAAATAGTACCTGATCCGTATTACTCAAAATGTTGAAATTATAATTCCCTTTTGATACAGTGATTGCTATTCACTCGATGATATTCCTGTGGCATTCATGGAATGACATTATCAATGTTCCATTTGAAGTTCGAGTACACGTGTTTGTCACTAAAGGCGAATGGGTGGTGTAATGGTTAACACTCCTGCGATCAATGTAGAAGTCCCGGATGTCGATTCCCGGTGCGTCGTCATTTTCATCTGACCGAAAGTTATCATAATCAAAAGGTGTTTATAAGAAAACAACTTGAATTAAATAAAAGGTCATTCTCTTCGATAAGGATGTTAGTAAACGCACAGGAGTGAAGAGCAATGAAGAGCAACGTGCCAACTTAGGGTGATAAACCGACCCCGGGAATCATCCGGGAGCGATATCATGTGTCGTAGAGTAACTTAAAAATAAAGAGACTCCAATAGGCGGTCACTTTTAGATAAAATGCTGACGTTAAACCGCGCACTCAAGTACTTGAGGGTTAGTATAAACATCTTTGCTGTGTTCAAATTTTAAATACATACTGTTAATATTTTACTCTATGAATAGGTTTTTAAAAAAATTTGTTTTTAATTACCAATTTTACACTGATGATGAATATTGAATTTCAGTTGGATGAATCCAAGATCGGCCATGAATATTTTTTATCAATAAGATGCGCCTGATGTTATAAATGTGTTAAATCCACTATGATAAAAACATGGAAGTTATCAGGGAAAAATAATGTCAAACATTAGACAACACTGTCTCAATTTTTAAAAGTGTCTTAACTTGAATTTCAAAGACGAGCCTTCAAAAATATAATTTTTGATAGTAAAGTTGGTTCATTTCTTATGGTGGAGTAAAGCCGATCCATTCCGTGATAGACGAACACTGCATAGCTTTCCTCATTGCACATTACGTAACCCACACGCAGCAATAATTGATGATTGGATTTCCTTTGCGCCCGAGCGCGTCGGCATCCCCGATTATCCTAACTACTGGAAGCCCACAGGAACGCATCATGGATCCTACAGGAAGAGTTGAAGGAAGGGGACGCTAGAATTTGTTCACAATGACTTTTTGACGTTCATTTTCTGCTAATTTCGTTTGCGGTAGTTTTATAAAATTATTAATTATTGTATTCAATCCCTTTTAAACCATTTTAATTTGAGTTGCCAATTATCAGATAACTATTTGTGAACCTTTTACACATTTTTCAGTTGTATGTATTATACAGTTAAATGCTTCAAATTAATCTGTATGTAACAATAAATATTTATTCATGGAATGTGATTGTTTTCTTTGCGTAATTTATGGAAATTATTGTTGCAAAAGATGACTCTGTCGTTTGTGAATTATTTTAAGCACAATATTATAGTCAACTTTCAAGTTAATACCAAACATATTTGTCAAGGAAACTGTCCTCTTCAAAAATAAAAATGAAAATGAACCATGATACTGGCATATCAAAAAAGGTCATCAATTGATGGAGATGAATTTCCTATTTTTTATAGACATGATATATTGTAAGATGTTAGTTAAAAAATAAATATGCAATAACCTTACAAGGTATAATATTCTCAATTTGAAAAATTCATTACTATTATTATTTATTTCACTTATTTATTGATAATTAAACGAGCAATAATGCTCTTTTAAGCATAAAATTCATATAAATAGCACGCAAATAAACCAGTTCAATAGAAATTCAATACAAAGAAAGAAAAAAAATAATTATAACAAACATCATTTATTTAATATCATATATAGTTTATATTAAATATAAAGAAAAACATAATAATATTCAATTCATAAATTCAGAAAATAAAGATTCATAATTATTGTGAATGTATTTTTATCTCATTGATAGGAGGGGTAAATCATTCATTTAGAAGAGGGGTAAGTCAGAAAAAAATAAACCGTTTCAAAAATCATTCAGTGATAAAATATGGAAGTCAAAAAATTAATCCAGTTCTCCTAAATGCAAGAAAAAAAATCATTTTGCAAATTTGATTACTGAAGACGGTAATATTTGTTTTGACATGAATTGTAAAACGGAAAATAAATATCAGATTCATAAATACTTTATATTCTGAAACATTAACTCTATGTATATTATCACTAGGTTTCTACTTGACAGACATATTTATTATAAGCAAAACACACAAATAAACAAATGTCGCAAAAAAATTTACGTTCCTTTCCTGCGTAACAAGATGAGGAAACTTATTCAAATGAAGTAATAGTCATATTTAGAATTTTGTTGAAGCTAGTGATTTTGACATTTTTAGGGCTAAAAATGTTCAATAATTACTGGCCTTCGAACGCCCATCATATGCGCCGTGATGGGTAAAGTTTCTCCGGAAAATGTGTAACTTGACTGATTGACCTAGCAATTGACTGTATTTTGTCCCCTGCGACCATGCCTTTCTTCACTTTGTGTACCATCGTGTCGAATGGTTTGTTTCTAGCAAATATCATGTACGTGAATCATGAAAAACTAAAACTAAATTAAATTATGATTGGTTAGAGATTCTCGTTAATTGTAAGTCATATACCATTTGGTTTCAATGCTGAATTGTGTATTTTATATACTATTAGCAGAGCTACCTGACGTTGCCCGGGTTTCGAAAGAAACTTAAAGCCATCATTACTGGAAATTCTTGGCTAAAAACCATTCAACGGGTGCGGATTTTTTAAGCTCATTTTACCTTGCCTTGCCCGGGCTCGTATATAATATTCGAAATTCATATGGTGGTTTCCATATATCTATGAAAAGGCGTTGTGCTTGGAAATGCAACATATATTATGTAGTGAGTCTAAGTGTACCAACAATTTTGTTTCGAATTCAATTTCAATATTTTTTATTGAGCATTCAACTTATTTTGATTTTCTCGCATTAAACATTATTAAGGACTCGGAACAAGAACCCGGAAAGTTTCGGAGAAACCCTTATTTTTTTGCTCTATGATTTCGAAGATGCTAATTATGAGCTTCAACTTTGTCTCCTCGAGAAAGTTCGGGAAATCCATAAAAAATTATATTTAATGGCCTATATTTTCTTAATTAAATAGGAAAAAAGAAGGATGTAATATATCTTAATTAATTGAAAATTTGTGTTGAAATTTTTCTCGTTTGTACGGTTCGTTGAATAACGATGTTTTTAAATTTCCACTTACAATCATCAAGATATATTATAATTACAAATTACAGTGCATTAGTAATTATATTCTTCTATTTCTTGAATAACTTCTTTCGAAAATTCAAATTTCGCTCATGTGCAATGTTCACATTATATACAAAAGATGAAGGAACTTGTTAGTTAACTATCTTTCTTTGCATCTATGAGTATAGATTTGAATTTTTTTGTTTCCGGAGATAAGTAAAATATTGTTTATCTTAATCTACAATTTTTGGAATATTATTGAAAATATCTCACCTCTCTGGCGCTAAAATAGTTAAGTGAATTGAAAGAGACAGAAATGTAGGAGGAGGTTGACTTAAATGGAACATCATAACTTATACTGAAAGTTTGTTAATTAGACATTCAGAATAAATTTTTGGCGTCGTACCAATGCACACACCGTGTCACTACTGTATCATCGTGCAAAACAGTGTAACTACTATGTAATTACTGTGTAACTACAGTGTGCCTTTGTTGAGGTAACGTAAGAGTCAAAGTCATCCTTGCTCTCTGCTGCGTTTCTGAAGAAAATAATCTACAATATTTCCTTTCTAATGGTAAAAATCTGCATGTATCGGAAACAGCACGACGTTCATGAGATATATTTTTAGAAAGTTTTTAGTTTTATGGAAACACGGATTTGAAATGAAAATTGATCGGTTTTCACCCATTTTAAAGCGTTTTGTTAAAATATCAGTATTCTAATTTTAAGAATATTCGTCCTCTATTTGGAAAATTTTCTAGAGAAACTGGAAAACGAGTCGTAATCAACTATTCTTTTGCAACAAATAAATTTTCATTTATTTACAGAATTTACGATACATGGTATCTCATCTCAAAGTATACTACTATCACCGCTGTGTCAAATTTTTGACAAATTCCTGGATAGTAACATTCATTCACGGTACATTTATCTGGACTGAAACTAGCAGATAAAGATAATTGGGAATACAGATAATTGGTATATTATGGGAAATAAATAATAAAACTATACTTTAGAGAGAAAACTATTTATTATGTAACAAAATTAAGAAACAGTATCACTTGTGTGCCACCAAATGTTACAAACCAAACGTTTGTAAGGGGTTTATTTACACATTCTCATTTATTATGTACTTTGTTATTATTTATATTCCATGAGAATTGTGTTATTTATTGTTTGTATATAAATATTATGTGTCTATATAAACATTCTTTGTATATAGACGCTCGGTGAAAGTACCTTGCACTTTCCATGACATAGTATAAATACTCCGTGCCTATATAAACGTTCTTTGTATACAGACGCTCTGTGCAAGTACCTTGCACGTTCCATGATATAGAATCATTGAACACACTCACTATGTACGTTCCTTGACATAGGATCATTGAACGCACTCCATATGCACGTTCTGTGTACAGCTATATATACGGCTACGCTCAACGTCCTATTATCCATTCCACAAGTATCCATTCGTCGTGTACGATGTTANCTCTGAAACCTGATCAAATCTACCTATTGTGACTCTACCGTTTATGGACTCTCAACATTATTCGCCTTCGGGCAACTTAGCGCCTCAAGGCCACCATTCGCTTACGGGCAAAAATAATCCATTCCGTTCTTCGCGTTATGAAGCTCAACGTACAAGTATCATTCCTCGTACAGGGAGGACCACTCCCCACGCCGCGTGTGATATTATGAAACATACGTTTCATTGATAACTTTTTGGACCATGATTTCTTTATAGAAATCATTTACCTGTTGTGCTATACAGTGAATAGTGCGACGCTCATAGCAAATCGACTTCGAATACAGATGTTCATAAGTATTTTCTAGTTACAGCCACATGCTCACCAAAGCTACAAGGCCAACTGGAACAACTCAACATTCCGACAGCAGACCTCGGCCAGACATCCGCAAGCAGCCGGAAAAGCAGTACGATAAGGAAACTATTCCAACGTGCAACTATTCATTTGTAACACCAAATATGGTAACACAAACTTCGAAAGCAATTGAGTGAAT
Source organism: Laupala kohalensis (assembly GCA_002313205.1). Taxonomy (NCBI): domain Eukaryota; kingdom Metazoa; phylum Arthropoda; class Insecta; order Orthoptera; family Trigonidiidae; genus Laupala; species Laupala kohalensis. The sequence continues at coordinate 397,804 of NNCF01128989.1, forward strand.
ACGAGTATATTTAACAACTCAAAGAAGGTTCAAGACATAAATTGAGATTATATATATAGCCTTTTGTGTTGGTTATCTCAATATCGTACTATGTTGTTGAAACATTGAAAGATTATAATTGCGTAAGATAAATTAATTTCTTACTAATCTTGACTCTTCATTGTGAATTGGCTGGTAGTATATTTTTTTTCAACAATAAATGGAATCTGAAAACAACAAAATTTTTAAACATAAGATTACTGATACATCTAACAATTCGCTTTATAAGCATTTGGTGATCAGAGTAATATAACGTCAAAGTAAATGAAGTTCGTTCACGTAAGAAACAGCTTGAAATGAGGAAACGACGAAATGCATAATGAACAGAAATATTTTATTAACATTTGATATGTTAAATACAGAATTGTAACAGCATTTATGTTAGTTTGAATCAAAACACATAGTTATGATAAACGATTCAAACGTTTCCCTTGCACAACGAAAGTCATATGTCACAGGTGGATAACCGCAACCTGACGTTTAGGCATGGATGACACTAAACGGCATAATGTGTCTGTACGAAATTTTCCACATTCCTGTCGCAGATAATCCTGTAATTGTTGTATATTGTGGGGACGACTCTGGGCCATATTCCTCTTAAGAATTCTCCAAATATTGTCCGTAGGAGAGAGATACGGACTTGCTGTTGGTCACTCTAAAACAGGGACACGTTTCATACGTAGCCATGTTTGTGTTATCTTCGCCGTATGTGACCGTGCGTTATCTAGTAGGAAAATATATCGTTTTCTGCCAAACAATCGCTGCACTGATTGGCGTAAATTTACGTCAAGAACGCGAACATAGTCTGGAGTCCTTATCGTACCCGTACGAAAATGCAAATTGGCAATCCCATTCTAATCCCACACCAGATCTTGGTTTAAGAACCACGCGCTTGTAACAGAATGGATCGTTTGCTTCATCCACCTTTCTAATAACCTTTCGACCAATATTTCCATATGAAACCTGAAAAATGGATTCATCTGTCCGCGGTAACTTTTTATCTGAGGGAGTCCAGCTGAGGTGAGATTTGGCCTACGTAACGCGCCAACGTTTATTCGATGAAGCGAGAAATGGGTAACGTTTCGCTTTGTAGAAAGCGTAGCCAGTGGTTCTTGATATATCGACGCGTAGATGCTTCGAAAATAGTCTTTCCAAAACTTGGTCTTGCCCACGTGATTAGGTCTGCCACTGGCAAGTGCCTATTCTTACGAATATGTCGTCAAAATTGGCGTATTTCAACATTAGTGTCCGACCGCGAGCCTTTCCCGGACAACTATTTCCAGTTATAGTGAAACGTTTTATAGTACTACACAATGCAGATTGTGTCAAAAGGAACGTTCGATCAATTTGGCGCTGCGAAATACCATTTTGGTGCTTTGATTGCACCATTGCTTTGGTTGTATGATTTGATTGCACACCGCAAGATCCGTAGCCCGTCCCCTTCCCATGCTTCCGCTTTGCACTGATAACGATCGCGAATTGCTCGCCCTTATATGCTGTTTGCTTCCTCTGACGTCACTGACTCAGAATTGTGCGCCAACGACTGCAATATTCTCGTTCTTTCTACTGAACGAAATTTATTGCGAAGCGTTGGGATTCAGAATGCCCCTTTTTAAACCAACTTTTAGCTCTTTCTTTGGTTTTTCTGTTGTAACACTTGAACATATTCTACAACTACATATTACTTTCTCATATACGTAGCATATAGAAAGTTTTGTAATCGTGCAAAAATTGGAAACCGACGGAAATATCCGTTTTGGTGATCCCTGGTTTCGAAAAAGTGGTTTTTGGCACAACGTCCGTCTGTCTGTCCGTCCGTCCGTCCGTCCCTCTATCCATCTATCCGTCCGTCCGTCTATCTATCCGTCCGTCCGTCTCTTCGTCTGTCTGTGCGCAGCGATTCTGAGTAAATGGATGGATCAATTTAGTTCGCATTTCGTATCCAAGGTAGAACTTACTTGTTGTCGATGCACGTGCTCTAATTTCCTTTTTACTTTAAAACAAAGGGTACTTCACATGAAGCTCAAAGTACTGTTTTGAATGTTTCTAAAAAACGGCTCAACGATTTTACTTAAAGTTTCTGTACGTAAGGTACAATTAGTATGAATTACATCCGCATTAGCGGAATTTCGCTTGAAAGTATGGTATGGACGCAGTAAAAAAATTTCTGTCTACTAAACGTACACATTGGTTTACTGTTTCAAGAAGCTTAAATAATATTTAGCCGTGTAAACGGACCAAGCAGACGTAGAACACAATTTTCATTAACTGAAATGAAAGATAGGATATATAATAATATGAGGACAGCAAACGCACTGCAGATACGAAAATTCATCAATTTCTGTCTACAACAAAATGACATTCACATAACATCTATTTATTTTACTTTCAAATTTCAAATACAAGATAGTAATATGTTGATCTAACGACTTTGAGTATGAATAGAGCACTGGAAGACAATCAAAATATAGAGCACCACGCCAGAAATGACTCTTTAACTATTTTTTTTTCTTACTCTTCTCTGCGGACTGAGAAACGTATATGCAATGGTTTTGCACCATTAGTTCTAAACGTTTCGAAGACCCGGCATTTTTTTAATTATAGAAACTTTAGTTAACAAATTTTGTTGATGATGTAGAAGAGAATATAATCTTTGTTGCTAACATTTTTGATTGGTTTGAGATAAATATTCAATTTTTCACATCACGTAAAAAATGTAATTACCGTTTTTGTTACAAACGAATAGCCATTCGTAGTAATCATACAGGGGGGACTCGTGTGTTTCAACGAGCTTGGAGAAGGTAAAAATGAATAGGATTCTTTTTTCGGACACGCTTCAGATTCACAAACTTACATTTATTACAAATAACATACATACATATATTTTCCTAAGTCTACAAAAGCAGAATTACAGAGTTGATCCTGGTTTTTGCAATATTGAAGTCAGTTGTTGTGGGCAGCTGACGCTCCGAGGAGAACACTTCCTACGGAGTTTGAATACATTTAAACGACTCAAGTTTNAATTTAAACAGAATTACGAATGGTTTAGAACAAAGTTGAAGTGCGATTGTTATTAATCTGCACGTAATAATAAAAAAGCCTGTTTTTGAGAACATCCCCCCCCGACATCAACTAATAAATGCATACAAAGAATACCTGATATTTACTTTAGAATAGGTTATAAAAACCATATAATTAGTGCAGGATTTATGATCCATCAGATTAATATCTGATTAGTCCTCCCTTTACGAGGAATATTAATAGTACTTTGGAATTGCTTCCTTGTCGTACTTAGTGAAGAATTATAGTTGCATGTTGGAATAGTTTCCTTATCGTACTGCTTTTCCGGCTGCCTGCGGATGTCTGGCCGAGGTCTGCTGTCGGAATGTTGAGTTGTTCCAGTTGGCCTTGTAGCTTTGGTGAGCATGTGGCTGTAACTAGAAAATACTTATGAACATCTGTATTCGAAGTCGCTTTGCTATGAGCGTCGCACTATTCACTGTATAGCACAACAGGTAAATGATTTCTATAAAGAAATCATAGTCCAGAAAGTTATCAATGAAACGTATGTTTCATAATATCACACGCGGCGTAGGGAGTGGTCCTCCCTGTACGAGGAACGATACTTGTACGTTGAGCTTCATAACGCGAAGAACGGAATGGATTATTTTTGCCCGTAAGCGAATGGTGGCCTTGAGGCGCTAAGTTGCCCGAAGGCGAATAATGTTGAGAGTCCATAAACGGTAGAGTCACAATAGGTAGACTTGATCAGGTTTCAGAGTGTCATCACGATACGGCGACGCACTCGCGGAGTAACATCGTACACGACGAATGAATACTTGTGTAATGGATAATAGGACGTTGAGCGTAGCCGTATATATAGCTGTACACAGAACGTGGATATGGAGTGCGTTCAATGATCCTATGTCAAGGAACGTACATAGTGAGTGTGTTCAATGATTCATGGAATGTGCTAGGTTCATGCACAGAGCGTCTATATACAAAGAATGTTTATATAGGCACGGAGTATTTATAAACAAACAATAAATAACACAATTCTCATGAAATATAAATAATAGCAAAGTACATAATGAATGAGAAAGTGTAAATAAACCCCTTACAAACGTTTGGTTTGTAACAGGTTTTTTTTTTCAATTTAAAAATGTATTTTTATAAAGAAAATATTAATATCGTTCATTTGATCTTATTTCACCATGCCAAAATTGTAGCCAAAAAATGCTCTGTTAGAATGAAAATAGGAGATGGTGTCCGATCATATAAAGAAATAAAATTATGGCACAGAGTCCAGAAAATGATCCTTTCAGGTGCGTCTATTTTTATTTTTTTTGCAATTGGTTTCGTGAAACGGGGTAAAACTGGTTGTTTACCAAAAATGTCAATTATAAATAAGATAGAGAGAACATATATCTATGGCTTCCAGTAACAACCAGGTAAGTGTGACTGATTTTTCGAGTTATGATCGATTACAGATTCTAAAAGAATTTCCGTTATAACCTTGGCTTTCAACTTTGATATAATGTGCTATTGGAACATTCCAAAGTCAAGATGAAAGACTATATACACACACACTCATGTACGTAGGTCACTTGCATTTTAGTAAATTTTTATTGGAGTACTTTGTATTACTAATGAACGCAGAGTCAACTCCTTATTACTGCTTTCTTGTATTTTATGCGTAAATTCTCTCTACTCGATTCGAGAAGAATGTACTTTTTTGTACGGTTTACATTTATGAGGCGACAGCAGGGGTCACATATTCATTTTTCATGGCTATAAATATTTGCAGTTCATTTGCCTTACTAGTACTGAGACACTATGATCTAGAAGATTCTGGAGGAAGCATTTTTTCTAATTGGATGGCATTTTTCGGCATTATTGGCCGTTGTTACGATCAACAAACCGAGGTATTATAATAAATGAGGCCGCAAGTTATAGTCTGTATAACGTGAGTTTTCGCCTCTAGAACTAATCTGTCTCACCGAAGAATTAGTTCTAGCTCGTTCTTAACCTCACAACGATTTGTAAGTCAAACTACGAGGATTACGCTAACATTGTTCGGAGCACGTGCACAATGATTCATTAAACGTTCGCCAAGTGAACGAAGTGTATTGTTATACTTCTGTAAGTATGGAGGAAAATTGAGTTAGTGAAAACGGCTAATAAAATCACAAGTTAATCTTCTTAAGTTAGAATATTTATCACCGTACAGTTGGAGGCACTTACATGAATGAAATTTCGCTAAAGTACAAACATTTTTGACAGATTATATTCTTTTTCTTCAAAAAGTATAGTTACCTGGTTGTCACCAGAAGTCACAGTTACCTTCCTCTGTTTTCTTCTAGAAAATAACTCGAACCCTATTGTCTCCAGCTTCTACAGTAATTGCTGCGATTGAGGAGAGCTGCATCGTCCCATTAGGATTAATGTTAATACGCTATAATTGTGGTTCTGAATCCTGTGCTGATGGGGTAGCAAAGCAGAGGGGGTGCAAGAGGGGAGGTTAAGATAGGAAGGGTTGGGAGGTATTGTGGTAGAGAAGGAATGGGCAACGGTTGAAACAAATTTGAAATTGAATGTTCGATGCGACGAATTACCTTTGGAAGACGGTAAAGAATATATTGGAAATGTGTTTAAGTTAATATTGCAATTAATATTTTGTCAGAGAAACCTTGCAGTGTCACAATAACAGATAAGTGTGCATAGAAACTGTATTGTTGGTTTTTAATTTCTTACTACAAACCCTGATGTCTTATCAAATTTAACACCAGTTTTGATTATATTTCCCACCGTACAGAAAAGGACCTAAGGATACGATTTTAGGTTCATGTGAGAATCCCTGAGAATAGATCTGTCTGCAAGATCACCTGTATTGATAAGGAGAGGATAATAGGGAGAATCATAATGTATAATTCTTGCATGTTTATGAACAAATTGTTTTAAGTGAAGATACAGCAGAATACCCAATATCTTTGTGTACTCGAATTTATTTGTTTTATTCTTAGTTTGTTTTATTCTAATTAATTATACTTCTTTAGCTTAAACATATGAAATTCTTTGGTTCTTCTGAACGTTGTACAGTGAAACCCCTCTTCATCGGTTTGGTTGGTGCAGAGATCCCGGCCGGTTACCCATTCGGCCGGTTAATCCGAGATTCCAGTGAAAAATAGATTTTCGTTCAAAATAGTCTTCGATTTCATCAGGTTATCACGAATAAACAAAGAAATGAAACGTTTTTACAGTTCGCTTTATTGTACAGTTTGTACAAGCATAAACTTACACGAAAAAAAAAATTGATTCATAGAAAAAATTGACTCGGAAGTAAGAAGGGAATCAAATTGGCGAACTCCCTCCCTCTCCGCCGTTCTGCCCACCACCACACACACACATTGCACACCTATCGTTGCGTTACTTCGTCTTACTTTCAGATTTCCTTTTACTTACCACTATATCACAGTTATCAGTGGCCGTCACTGGATACTTAAAGAAACATATTAAAAAAATATTTCTGCGCTCGATTTCAAAAATTCTTTAAGATAAATTTTGTCATGTTTTTTAGATTAAAAAAATTTATGCGATTGAAAATTTATTTTAGTTAAGTTGTTAAACCTTTTAACCACATGAGAGAAGAACAACTAGTTTCTGTGATATAGTGCACTTTTCTAAACCACTCTGTCCCACGGAAATCAAATTACGAAAAAAAAAAAAATTATTATGCTTCAAACAATTCTTTACAAACATAATATAGCTTCATTGCTAGCAATAATGAATATTATTTTTATAAACGCATTGAAAGTCGACTCTTGACTAGCATGCACTTACAGTAGTACCTTTAAATTTTTCATTAACAATACTCCCAGTTTTGGTGATCCTTTGGTCTACATTCTTTAGGGCACTTATTCAATTGTACGTGGCGATCCATAGTAACGCGAAAGCCAGGAAATTGATTTCTGACTCGTTTAGTAGGAAAAGGACGCATATTACCATGCTGCCAAAACATCCGGCAAAAGTGACTGTCATGTTGCATCACTTTACCTGCAAAGAAAAATATTTCTTAAAATTTTTACGCAATGAGGAAATTTTCCTTAAACAAAACAGAATACTTTGGTGTTTTCACCTATTTTCAGTAATTAAATGATGAAGTGAAGTTATCTGATTAGGGTTATTTTATGAATAACTACGTGTAGTTTAGTACTCAGAGTTGTTATCTTTCGAAGTAACCCTCAGTTATGTCGGAAAATGGCCATTGAACTATAAACTACGTGGACAAACGACCTCTATATTGTGGCAGAACGAATAATAAGATTTTACTAATATGTTTATTTAATTTATAAATTTTAAAAACACCTCGGCTAGCTCTTCTCAAGGTTCCACAATATTTAAAAGGTTCGATTTTTATCTGAAGGAAAAGGACCATGCAGTGCTCCACTTAAGGAAAACGCAGGACAAATAAATCCATTGGTAAAAACTATTTTAATGGCTAAAAATATCCCTCAACTAAATAGATCTCCCACAAAAGACACAAATAAAACATCAATCATTTATAGACCAAAGGGGCCACATTCCCACCAAAGGACACAATAAAACATCAATCATTTATAGACCATAGGGGCCACACTCCCACCAAAAGACACAATAAAACATCAATCATTTATAGGCCAAAGGGGCCACATTCCCACCAAAAGACACAATAAAACACTGAATTTAACACTATTATTCTTATCAGAAACAAAACAAAAAAAAAAACCTTTGCGAAAATTACATTACAATACAATTAGGATTCATTAACCCTTTTACGATAACTGCCCATAGTTCTCAGTAGATAAAAAAGTTCAATAGTTCAATGTTTGAGCTGTCATCATTTGTCAATAATTCACTGGTCTTCTCGCCACTGCGCCTTGTTGGATGCAACCAACTTTTATGTTCTACCTTACAAGTGGACAGGTCAGTCAGTCTATGTGAAGAATGGAATGCCGACTTCCAGACGGCATTTCAGCAGATCAACGGCTCCAACTGGTGATGTCATCATTTCCCAGAAAACACCGGCTCGTTTCTCGAACTGGATTCCCCAAAGCTTACGAAATACCACGACCTAACGACTGCGACGTTATCGGACCGCATGAAGAGGTCAACTCGGCTGGATGTCGAATAATGTTGTTGTTACAACATAATGTTTAGCGTTAGCACATCCTCCAAAGCAAAGTTCAGTAAATTAAGCTTCTCGAGCAACTAGCTGTCAGCGAATAATCTTCGAAAGACTTTAAACATGACTCAACGTCGGAGCGAACTACAGTACGGTGCTTCTAACTAGAAGCCCGAACGAAAATGCTGTAAGATCCGAACAAGAGTCTTGACCGAAAAAATATTCTAAGCTGTGAGCTGCGCGAGCGAAAAACGCTCTAAAATGATCTGACCGAACCTTCCCAGATGTGAGAACGAACGGACGAGCTACGTCCGCTGAGTCAAAATCTGCGAGATGTGAGCTACGTGAGCGAAATCTGGTATATGAGAACGAAATTTTGAGTGTTCTGCCTTAAATGGGCTCTATCCCTTCTTTTTTCCGAAAATCTTCAAAAATTTTAATGTCACGTGACTGACAGCCCCCAATGCCTAAATGGTTTCCCTCTCTCACGCCCTGACTCTCATTGGAACCTTTTAAAAAATCTTCAACGGATTTCTGGAACGTTCTCGACGACGCTGTGGCTTTTAACGATTTTTCTAGCAAGTTTGTACATGTTGCTAGTTTCTGCACATCTGGGGTTTGTTACGGAGGGTATTTCTTTTCCCTCATCCCCTCGCCAGCCTGCGATTTCTAAACCCTAATAAATTTTGCTCGACATGAAAGACCCGCCGACGCAGCCTGAGCCAGCCTCGTACCGCACCCACGGTCCTTCGCTGACCTCCAACGAACTTTTCCTTTTAAACTTAAATGCTCTTTCTTTTAAATTTCACAATTAATCCCTAAATTATTCAAAACTCACAATATAAAGTAATATCTGGAAGGCAAATTTTAAGGGTAGGATGATACGTTTATGAAAAGAGTTCCTTCATGTCTAATGAAACTTAATTTGTAAAATTATTTGTTATGATATCGTTTCGTACGTTTTTAGAAAACTTGAATTAAATAAAATATTTTTAACTCATAGAACGAACTGAAACTAGAGGTATAAAAATCGGTCCTAAATGTAGGGTGAATAATGAAAACGAAACAGTGTCATTTCCTTAACATAGATGGTCGTGTATCCAATGTATTTTTACTCGACAGAAATTTATTGTTTTAAATTGCAAACAATTTTTGTTTTACTATAATTTAAGATTATATAAGAATATGGAATGTGTATTATTTGAACTCGCGTGGATATCTCAATAATTTGTTTATCATTTGAAATACGTTATAAATTCTTCCAAGCTATTCTCCTTCAATAACAAACGACTGAATTTGCAAATTGGAGATGGTAGTTAAAGTAATTCTAGTAACTCTATACGATTCGAATAGAGAACAAGAAGAACATACAAAATATAAGGGACTATGCCAAAAGTAATACTTTCATTTTAAAAAAATGTTGTCACTCAATTGCTGCAGACGGAGAAAAGCATATGAGAAAGTATGTGCAATGATTTTGCCCCACTAATTTGTGTTTAATACTCTAAAAAAACATTTCCATGAATATTCAGACAATTTTTTTGTATTAAAACCGATTTTTGAAAGAAGACATCACTTGAAAGACTTCTTGGTGACAAAAAAATTCTTGTCGTACAACAATTAGAAAAATTGAAAAAAAATGTACCTTTCATCACTGGCCAAACTATATTCTCTATAATAGACTGGTCCTTTCTACGGGTTTTAGCTTTCTTTTGAATCTTTTTAAGTAGATATTCCATTAGTTTTGCATCGTGATATTGTTTGGCTCCCCACAATCCACCTAGAAATAAGTAAATGAGAATAAAAATTTGTAACAAAGATTGTGAAAGATATTTTTTTGCAAAAATCGGTAATTCAGCCGGCTTTATTCAACTTGTTTCACTTGATTCATGTTTCTAATGTCCCTAACTTCTTCTACTATTCATTTTCCTTTCAAATTTTCGATAGTTTGCATTAATCGATACACGATAGGAAAGAATGTCTTACAGTTAAGTCTAAGAAAATCTTAGAGTTAATTGTATGGTAATTGTGAGATAGTCCTGCCGTCAAATAATTATTGTTTTTTTACGACATATATTATCATCTGTAATAAATATTCTTAAAAAAATTAACATTTAAGCAATTTGAATAATGTTGCTCGGTACAGCCATCATGAGTATTGCTCTGGAAATAAATGAGCGAGTAGAGACGGTGCTTAGTGCCGTAGTTTATACTGAACTTACCAGGAATAGGTACGCCATGACCTGTGTTATCTCTCATCACGTGAAACGTTAGATTGGAAGCCAACCATTCTTTCACTGCTGCCTGTTCTCGCGTGATGACATAAGAATCTAAGTCACGACTTATATACTGCCTCACGAGGGGATCGCCCATGGGAATAAATCTCCACGTCATAGGAACAAGACCTAAAAATCAGTTATTAGAAGATGGACAGAACAGACGTGATAATTTTGGAATATTCCAAACCAATGTAAAAAGGAAATTCCTAGAAAATCTAGGTTTATATACACATTTTATAAATACAATAATAATCTCTCACTATATGAATAATTGAGTCTAGTAGGTTTAAAATATTTAAGTATTTATTACTTAGAGAGTGGAATAGCATATTGACAAGCGCAGCTAATGACACAAATAGGTTAGCCACAACGGTGGGTGGTTCAAAATTCAATTACAAGATTCCACTCCATGTATGTTACGAATTGTAACATCAATGTATGATATGATAGTATCATAAAATGAAGATAGGTTGGATATACGTTAAAATTAATTATCTATAATTTGAGGCTCAGATGAGTACAACAGCTCACTAACCCTTTTTACCCAAAGACTAGGAAATAAAATTACCTGAATGTATAATATCTACTAAAACTAGGAAAAATTTTAACCGTGTATTTAAGTCATCAGTCAGATTATTCATACAAATGTTATCGCGAGTCAAGAAATGTACAGTAATAATTCATTAAAATAAGATTCCTTCGAAATAATTTATTTTAATGCGTATGAAAAGTGAAAATTCTATACTTACCTGTGATGTTACCAAGTACTGATAAGGAACTCGCATTACATAGATCAAGGTGAGGAAATACTTTTTCGAGTGTTTTGATCGTCGGCCAGATAAATGAGTTGGCTTTTATTTTATTGTACACACGCATTGTCCAGTTGGGATACATTCGTGGCAGGTGTTGAGCGTTTCGTGCTATTCCCTGTGAGTCAAAGAAAATAAATCACTTCCAATAACGAAATTTGTTAGGATTGACATGAAATGTATTTGTAGTTGAGTATCAAGGTGAGTTGTTCTAAAATTCTGATCAAATGAAACATTTAAAATTTGATCCGAAATATTAATGCATGTGTTGTGTGGTAAACTCTGTTGGGACACAAGAGCGAGAGAACTAAAAAAGAACATTATTACTTAATATACTGTAAAGCAAAATTAGCGGCGCTCCTCCTTCATCTATCCATAATTTCTATGTTTTGAAAAAGTATATTGAAATTTGGGATAATAGTACTCCGTGTTTTCTAGTGAATCCCTTATTGAGACGATTCTGTGCCGCCCCCTTAGAATGTCGATGGATCAAAATTTTGCGAAAAACAAGAAAAATATCACTATGTCAGGGAGAGCTAATGCCTAATGAACAGACTCAATTACTGCTCTCAAGGTGTTGAAAAAAAAATCATGTACATCAAAATATTTTCCTTACTTTCTGAAGTATGGACATGATTGTCTCATTGACACGTGACATTATTGCAAGTATTTTTTATAAACCTTAGAAAACGAAACGTTTTTAAGAACGTATAAAGAAAGAAATTGTGTATGTTTCTATTTCTTTGAAAACAGGAAACTTCGGAAAATGTGACGCGAGAAGAAGCACTTACAAAAAAGTACAGCCGACGGTGTGTTGCTGGGCCGAAGAAGCTGAATGCCACAACACTTTGGTTTCCTCCTCTGGCAGTTGCCCTGTCACTGCAATAACTCTGCATCTTCGAGGATTTTTCGCTTTCTGATATATTTTCTTCTCTTATTTGCTTTTCGTTGATAGTCTCATTGTTAAACTTTACATACTGCAAAATATATCGGCGATGGGAAGTTAATCGTTCAATAGGGACATTAAATATACTGGTTGTCAAAAAGCAGTTACAAACTGCGATGGTCACGTGGAAGACAATAAACTAATTTTCTTTCCGAAAGCAAGCAAGAGACCATCCCATCAATTCCGATCCTAAAGCATAGGTGGATTTAACATTTCAGAACACTCCTAAGAAAAGTATAAATATATTTCGGGACTTATTACAATATTAACAGAATACCAACAAATTTGTATTTTTAATACACAAAAAAGTTATTTCGCAAGTAATAATAATAATATTTATTAACTGCAAATGGACAGAGTTACCCGGTGACAGAATATAAGGAAATACAATACAAAAAATACAAAAATACATATTACAGAGAACTGAAATCAAACATTAAAAAAAAAACATTAAACTTTATGATTCAACTAATATTAAATTATTAAATATAAAAACATTTTACTCTGAAACATCAAAAAAATCTTATTGCACATTTAATTGCGCTGATAACCCAAATACTCGATTTACCTTTCGTGCACTTCACATTTCCCTGCCCTCCTTATCTAAATCACTTCAATTCACTACCCACTATCACTCCTCCAGCTTTCAATCTACACTAACGTACCCATTCTTCCAGAACTTGCCTAAACCTTTTAATTTGTCTGCTCCCCATTTATTAGAATGTTTTTTGAATTTAAAAGAGATTGCTTAGCACGATAGCGCTCCAACGACATCTGCAGGCAAATTGTTCCAGCCAGTGATTGATCTATTGAGAAACGAGTATTTTCCTACATCTGTTTTTTGTTTCCTTTCGCGAATTTAGAAAAAGTGATCTTGTGTACCCAATGTAGTCGGTTTTTCTAAACACTCTTTGACATCCCACCACACAGGTTTGTTTTTAAGTGTACTGAACATACATCCCAGTCGCGCTCTTTTTCTACGAATTTGGTGAGGTTCTGTTTTTATGTAATTATTTGCATTATTACCTATGTTTATGAATTAAATCGCTTTTTCTGAATTTTATCTAATTCTTCGATGTGTTTTTTGAGGATCACATCCTGCCGATGCATATTGCAGTAGATACCTAACAAGGGTTGTGTATACTAGTTCTTTTGTTACCGAATTACTGCCTTTCTTAATATTGGAGACTTCCCAGCTCTTTGTGCCACACTGTTAACCTGATCAGACCACTCTTAAGTTATTCTTAAACATAATACCCAAATATTTCCATGAATTTTCTTCCGGTATTGGATATGAACTGATTTCATAGGACCAATTTTCCCTTAAACGGGTACGAGTGAAACATATAGCATTACTCTTCTCTGAATTTATTGTCATTTGATTTATAGTTATCCATTTGTGGATTTCATGAAGGTATCGATGCAATCTTATTCTGTCTTCCGGGTTGTTTATTCTTCGGTAAATTATACTGTCATCCGCTAATGATCTGATATTTGAACAAATTTTCTCAGTCAGGTCGTTGATAAATGCTAAAAATTAGCAAAGATCCATCAACGCTGCCTTTTGCCACTCCTGTTGTGACGTCTACTTCTTTCGATAATATTTACGAATCCCTAACACTTTGCTTGCGATTATGTAGAAATTCACTCTACCACCCTTCTATCTATGCTAATATTTGCTATTTTCTGAATTAATAAATTATGAGGTACTAAATGAAACGCTTTTGAAAAACCTGTGACGACTGCATCTATACTTTTCAGATTATTCATTATGGAAACACGAGACATAACATAAAAATATCCTGTAAACTAATCATTATGGAAGCACTAGACATGATTCATAACTGATTGTATGAGGAAACCTGGCCAAGGATTATCGTATTTGTCTGCAGTTGTAAAGCTCACACATTAATAACGAAAGCTCGCAATTATGGTAATGATACCGTAAAATTGCCCCTGAAGACTGAAGGGATTCAGAACATCCAGATCTCCATCCTCAGCTAGGCGATGTTGTAGTTAAGCATAGCGGATACGACCTCGCAAATAGTATCTTCCAGGCACTGGACTCATCTCATGCGTTTACTCAGAGGATGTGGAAAGTTCTCCGTCCCTTAAAAGAATGATTGAACGAACAACCTTTTGCTGCCGCGAACCGCAAGTGCAGTCCGACATTTCCGTGCATCTGTACTCCGTGACATCTCGAAGCAGTACTACACAGGGCGCGAGTACCGAGCGAAACTGATTTCAGCGTACAATCTTCGGGGTTCACACAGCCGCACGAGGAATCACTCCCGCGCAATTACGTTAATATATAATTATTGGTGTGCTGATACAGAATTATAACAAATATAATTATTACAATGGATTGGAAATTAAAAAATTGTAGAATTTATGTAATACAAAAAATTAGAGAATTAGACATTTAAAATAATGGAAAATACTCCCTGAGGCATACTTCCTCTCGTCACAGGGATCGGAATTAGGATTAGGTGAAATTTGATTATTTATAAGCAAATAACGTGCTAATATGGAGGTGTAAACTCAAAGATTAATACAGACTTTGCTGACTACAGTTGGAGTTATGTCACTGCAGAGGTATGCAACCAATGTTAATAGGTTTCGAGAGATTGATTGATCGTAATTAATTGGTTGATTGGGCACACTGTTGTATTGTTCCTTTGTATTATATGCCTGCTGACCTTTATGTGTTGGAATTTTTCATTATCTGATTTTTACATCGTTGCGTAATGGAGGTTGAGGAGTCACATACAGCCGTCAGAGGCATTTACTTATGGTCAGTCTTAGGCATCCAGTCACAATTTTTCTGCTTTTATTGCATCTTTACAACCACTTTTTTCGAATGGGAGGAGAGGGATCACATACAGAAAAGGCTTACTCTGCCGTTAAGAAGCGTAGTGTAAGGTCAGAAGTTACTATGGTTAGATCAAGGGAACACCATCCTGACCTGTTTAGTTTGAGGAATATCGTATTCTCCAATCACCTTTTCACTTTTGATTTTTTTTTTAAATCAGGCTTCTATCAAGCTGACCTCCCGATTCAATACATTTAGCTATATGACAAGCTCCCAAAATACATTTAATTATTTTTTCCTTCTTCACTCGTTAGATGGATGACTCTATCTGCTGTTTTACTTGTGTTTACTATGAAGTAGTTATTTTTGTAGTAACAATCTATGTGCTCTTTAATGTTCATCTTGATATCAATCACCTTGAAATAGTTTGTTTATGCTGTACAAGCGAAGTCGTCAGTGACGTATGTTTCCTCCCGATGGTGCGTCATTGGTACACACATGGAGAAGCATTGGTTCCAGTATACTACCTTGCGGTAGTACGTTCTTTAATTGATAATATCACTTACTAACACATGGACGGTCTTGCAAAAGGGCAAATGCGGACTATCATAACTAAACTGTACTCAAGTGTTTTAATACAGTTTATATGAGTTCATGATGGTTCATTTAGTCATACACAGTGCTTCGGTCGATCTCTTGATCGCCACTCTTGTAAGCCACTGACGCTCCTTTTCTGTCTTCGGTTGATCAATACATCTTGTTCAATATTTGACTCGTGATTGACATAATTGACCTAAAATCAGCTTCCTGTGCAATAAATACATTGTAAAGTTGGTAGAATATTCAAATTCTAGAATGTTGGTTACCAAATTCCTCTCCACAATCTAACGTCGATCCCATTTCTCGTGAGTCACAAACTCTTTGCGACAATAAAATAATTATAATTCATCATAATGTTCAATCCCTTTCAAACAAATTGACTGACATTAAAATTTTGGTACACGAAAGTCGATTCGATTTGCTATGCCTCACAGAGCATTGGCTTTCAACTAAGAACATCAACGATACTGCTATTATTATTTAGCAAGTTCTTACTGTCGGCAAAATTTTAAAGGAAAAAATCCCCACGGAGGTACGTGTATCTACGTTCGTAAAGATATTTTATGTTCTCCACTGACAGGCTACGAGAACTTCTGCGTAGATAGTGTGTTCGAATTTTCTGCAGTTAATCTGACTGACACCGGTATTGTTGTTTTGTGTTTTTATAGACCTCCTCAATCAGATCTTGACATATTTTTTCGGAACTTCGAAATTGTTTTAAAACATATCACACATAAATCTACTAGATCTATCGTTATGTGTGGTGATTTCAATATCGATTTCTTGAATACATCCGACTCTGCACATTCACCAGTTAATCGATTCAAGAATCTTATCGACTCCTTCAGCCTTATTTCTACGATAAACGACCCCACTCGCCTCTCCGGCTCATCTCAAACATTGCTAGATCAAATTGTAGTCAACAATGGAATTTCGTATCTCTCTGAAGTGTTTATCGCCGGATACAGTGATCACCTTGCTCAAGTATTGACTATTAATAATAAACTAAAACCGCTTAAAATCCTTTACAAATTTACAAGAGAGTTTAATGACATAAATAAATCCATATTTATAAATTATTTGCGTGAAGAAACATGGAAAGATGTTTACAATTGCCAAAACACCGACGACAAATTCAATGTATTTATCTCAATATTCCTAAAACATTACAACTCCAGCTTTCCCATAAAACGTAAGTTAATTAACACAAAGAAATACAATAGATGGATCACCCAAGGGATAAGGATTTCTTCAAAAAACAAACGCCGTTTATAGTATCTTTCAAAACGCTATAACCGACCACCCGAATTCCAAAAATAATTTCGTAAATAAAAAAGACTATTATTCTTCGAAAAGTAGTCAATGCCGCTAAAGTAATGGAAAACTACAGGCATATACTAAAATCGTACAACCGGATGAAAGTCATGTGGAATATTGTTAACAATTACACGTCAACTTCTGTCACGAAGAAAATGTTTCTTTACTAAACGATGGCAAAATCGTATCAAATCCTCAGGACTCAATGTCCTTCAATTATATCCACCCACATACCCAATTCTATGTTCACGTCAGAAAGTAACGCTAATGAAGTCATGAGAATCATCAGATCAAAAAAAATAAATTTTCAACAGTCATAGATAATATACATGAGTTTCTTGTTAAATTTTCGTCCCACGCTATATTAAATCCACTTATAAATATTTTTAATAGTTCTTTATCGGAAGGGGTGTTTCCTAACATATTTAGGAGAGCTAAAGTGAAACCTATACACAAGAAAGGAAACAAACTTAATATTGGAAATTACCGACTAATATCTCTACTATCCACTTTCTCAAAAATCCTAGAAAAATTGTTCTATAAGCGTCTTCTAGATTTTCTATCAAAATATAACATTCTCTCTGACGATCAACACAGTTTTCGGAAATCCTTTTCCACAACAAGCGCCATAATTTCCTTCTTAAACGATGTTATCACATCTCTTGACCGCGGAGAAAATCCTCAGGGTGTTTTTCTTGATTTATCCAAAGCATTCGATGTCATCAATCACGGAATTCTCCTTTCCAAATTGCATTCTTTAGGCATTCGTAGACTTCCACATCAATGGCTAACTCCTTATTTAAAAGATAGATATCAACAGGTAGAAATATCCTATACTAAAAATAAAATACTTCAGCGTTGTCTTTCAGAAACAAAGCCACTT
>NNCF01128989.1:431241-445771 GCA_002313205.1 Laupala kohalensis
GAATCATGCGATTGATATTGGGCGAACGGAGTACGTCATGTCAAGCACACCACATTTGGAAACAACTTGAAGCTTCAAATGAATACATGTTGATATCGTAGAATAGCTTGTTTACTTGTGTGCGACAGTGTTAAAAGTTGGCAGTTTGGTGTGTTTGTGTTTTCTTAATGAATTACTGTCTCAAGTAAACAATGCACCAGAGAATATATTCCAAGACCGTCAGGAAATCAGTGAAAATACTAGGGAATCCATAATGCACATACGTACTAGGTACACTACGACAGCTGTTGGCAAAAACATGCCTGGAATTAAACGAAACAATAGATGATTTACAGTTAACATTATTACAAATCTGTAAGAAATACATGAAACGACGACTAACAGCACCAAAAAGAGTACTTTGGTAGATGCGGAAATTAGGTAAGATGAAGAAGGAAGAATATAATATTAACCATAGATTAGAACGAACAGAGAGAGGGAAGAAAGAAAAAAGGGAATAAAGCTGAATTCCTGCACAAATATTAGGCAAATAAAAGAACCTTTATAAAAGAGGTGATACTTACTAAGCGGATACGTTGGAGAGAGTTTGTCGAAGAGGCTTTTTGAAAGTTAACATTTGGTATACTTTAACTATTGTGTAAATAAAGTAAGACGTAGAGATATTTGGGAAACCTTAAATATGGGACAGAATAATACACATGATTCGTTTACAACTGGACAAAAGCTTCTTAAAGTGTCATTTCCGGAGGAAGTTTGAGTATATATTTCATTTTAGATGAAAAAGAAATACCGAAAATAGACTNAAAATTAGGTAAGATGAAGAAGGAAGAATATAATATTAACCATAGATTAGAACGAACAAAAAGAAAAGGAGGGAATAAAGCTGAATTCCTGCACAAATATTAGGCAAATAAAAGAACCTTTATAAAAGAGGTGATACTTACTAAGCGGATACGTTGGAGAGAGTTTGTCGAAGAGGCTTTTCGAAAGTTAACATTTGGTATACTTTAACTATTGTGTAAATAAAGTAAGACGTAGAGATATTTGGGAAACCTTAAATATGGGACAGAATAATACACATGATTCGTTTACAACTGGACAAAAGCTTCTTAAAGAGTCATTTCCGAAAGAAGTTTGAGTATATATTTCATTTTAGATGAAAAAGAAATACCGAAAATAGACTGCCCAGAAATACAAATGTCAGTCAAAAATATGCGCAAAAACAATGCACAGGGTTTTGATAATTTCACGCATGACATGGTGTATCAAATGTTACATTATATTGGAATACATTTAGTGAGAATATACTATGAGTATCTCAAACATACTATCTTTCCACGGTATTGGAAGATAGAAATTTTAAGGATAATCCTAAATGAAAGGAACGAGACCCGACTCAAGGAACCTCTTGTCACCCAATGACTTTAATCCAAACTTTAGGTAAATTATTCGATAAACTTATAACAAGAAGGATCTGGGAAAGAATGCGGATATGAAAACCCAACAGTACGATTTCTTGCCAGAAGTAGCTTAGCATTGGATTTGTTAGTAAAGCATATATCAATAAAGACTACAAAATATTGCGCATGCATAAATATCGATATAAAAGGGGCTTTCAATCATGCACAGTGGGGTATAATAGCAAAAAATTAAAAAAAAAGAAATTGACAAAATATCTCCACAACATAGTTAAATCATATTTTGAAAAGAGATTTATAATTTTGGAAATGGAAAGAAAACAATTACCACCAAGCTTAAAAAGGTTGCCATTAAAGATTCAGCTCGCGGTCCTATATTACGAAATTTAGTTTTCGGTTATGTTTTGAGGGATTTAGGAAGAGGAATTATCGATGTCATTTTGTATCCAGACAACCTAACTATGGAAATTCAGGCACATAATTAGAGACACAAGCAAATGAAGAACTGAGTAAATGACAAAAGATATGTAAGCAGTATGGATTAAGAATTTCGGAGCAGAAAACACGTTGCAAGTGGATTGGATATCCTGTGAAACGCAGAAGAGATTTTAAATTTATAATGAACCATGTGAAATTACGAATAGTGTGCAACTACAAATATTTAGGGGTGATTGTTAAAGAGCGATTAAACTATGAAAATCATCTACGATATATCTGAAGGAATGTTTAGGTTCGCATAGGAATACATCGGTAAAACATCCAAACTAAAGATCTGAGATTGAAATACACATGAGCATTACGTGAGGCAATAACATATGGTAATATAATATGAGAACGAATAGTAAACGTTAAATTAGACCAGAGTTTACAAACAATAGGGCGTTAATGCGTATTACCAACATTTAGGAGTTATAGAACTGTGTCGACTATAGCCCTAAATATAATTGCAGGAATAATACCCATTGACTTACTTGTACTAAAAATAAAGTACAGATATCTGTTAAAACCAGACGGGAAAATAACCATAAATGCAGATGAGTTAGAAAGAAAATAAGGAAGAGAAAGAAAATGAACTCTCTTTTATTAAATGCATGGTCGAAAAGAGGGGAGATGAATTTAAGAGGATGAGTAACTTACAGCTTTTTTGCTGATGATGGCTTTGAAACTAACTATAAAAACTGGTTTTAACCATCCACTTTTGGTAATAAGAAAGATATTTCCGATAACTTATGATGCAGCATGTTATGTGGAGATGACATAGTAACTTTGAATATGCGCTGTGGGACTGTCCCTTATATGACACAGAACGTGGGGAATAATTCCAAGAATATGAAAGTCTAGACATTTTGTCAACAATAACAGGAAACCATCTAATAGACACGTAAGACAAATTTGAAAATGATATTTGAAAATTTAATAATATTCGTTAAAAATAAGTTTAGAGGACACGGACGAATGAGGAAGTAGATATGCACACGCCTTCTAGTTGGCGGGTAAGGGCAACGCTATGTACGTCCAAGATGTACAGCGCCTACAACTGAAGCGCAAAGAGTTTACAATAGATCTTTTATCCGTGTATTGCCCTGCAACACAGACAAGGAGACTTGAAGAGTGCCTAAAATAAATAAATAAATTGAAGCTGACCGGCAGAATATGAAGAGTAAATTGCAACTCTCATGGCGCAAAGTTAAGATGGCATAACCCCTGAAATCGTTAACAACACGATGATTATATATAGTTGAAACACAAAAATGGTTGAAGATGAACAATGGCCAAGGCAACGATACATTCCCAATGCTTGGAAAATAGTAAAAGTGAAAGATTATTTATCAAAGTTGTCACACGTAGTAAAGAAGAAAACGAGATTTTTATTCCCCAATATCATTGGCACCTTTCTTGGGAAGATTTTAGATAAGTGGCTGACTCAACGTTTGATGGAATAAATAATTATTGGCTTGCGCATTCATTATAGGTGAATACTATATATTTTGAGCTATTAAGTACATAAGGTTTCGACTTCTTATTTTTAAAGTCGTCGTCAGGTACGCAAACTATAGTATTCGTCCATTAAATCGTCATAAGTCTTTAATTATTTATTCATTTTGAATATATAATAGTTTATGGGAGATTTAGAAAAAGCAGGTAAAAACTTGACGACCGTCAGAATGGTTTTCGAAATAGGAGAGGAACTGAGAATGTCATTAATAAAGTGTTGGATAATATGACACAACGAGAGGGGTTGTACATTGCATGTTTATTTATGGAAGTACAAGGAGCTTTTGATAATACTCAATGGAGAATAATAATGAAGATGTTAAGGAAAACGAAAGTTACAAGTTATTTGATGTAGTTCAGTCACATGTACAAGTCATCCTTTTTTGTGGAATGTGGAAATGAACAACATATTCTGTTTTCCAAACGAGAGAAGAGAAAGATCAGCAGAATTCGCGGGTAATTTAGTCATGATTGTAAAAGATATTAGCAGAAAAGGATTAGAACACACGTGTAATGCTGCAATAAAGCTGGTAGAAGATTTTTATGAGGGACTAATTGTAGATGTCGCCGGAAAAGATCAGATATATGTGGTTTACTTATAGCAGGAAGGTAGAACTCGGTTTAAAAATGTAAAATATGAAAATTTAGATGGTTCGGACAATAAAATTGACTATACACTAGATGGACCAAAATTTTATTTCAATTTGTTCCGATGAAGAATATCAAGATTAAATATTGAAACTAAACGAGTGATGAAGGCGCTGTTAGGCCAATGTTATTGTAGAGAGCGAGAGTTTGGAGACGCAGAATAGTAAATCAACCAATATAATGAAAATTGATGGCTGTGCAGTGAATGTGTCTTTTGAAATACAGGAGCTTATAGAACAGTATCGACATCGGCTTTGGATGTTATTATTAAGTTTTGCCAATAGACATAGATATTCGAAGAAGAACATTTTTTTCCATATTACGAAATAAAGGTAAAATATTTCTCAATTGGGCGGAAGATCTTGTAGAGAAGAAAAGTGTAGTCGAACGTTTATAGCTTGAGATGACCAAGGCATGGCAAATTAAATACGAGTAGAATGAAGTACGAGAAGTACGTGAAGTACGAGAAGTAAATGAAGTACGAGAAGAATGACACGAATATATGTCTGATGTAACATACAGGCTAAAGGTGAGGAAATGGTTCCAGCTAAATGGATAATCGATTAAATGTGTGACGGGGCAAAGGAATTTTGGGTAGTATTTGAAACGGATACAGAAAGTGGAAACAGCAATGTGTCTGCACCAAAGGACAGGAGAATGGTCATGTTTTGTTGGAATGTCAGTTTTGTGAGAATGGGGAAGAGCGAAGTTTACTTGTAAAAATTGTAAAGAAAGAGGGAGTGAGAAAACGTATGGATGAGCGGAATTAGAAAACAATGTTTGAAGTATTTGGGGAATATGTATCCGAAATTGGAATAATAAGTGATATGATCAAGGAATACGAACTTGGCTGTGTGCAAGATGTACTTTCGCCTTCTAGCAGAATAGTGAAGAGGGATTCAAGGAAAATAGAAGAACGAGTCTTGTAATGACACAGTTACATACAGAGTTGTTAAGACAGAGGAGTAATGAGAAAAGAAAAGTAAATTGTAAATAAAGTTTTATAGTAAGAAATAAACAATATCTTGTGGGATTGTGAAGTATGGCAGTGAAAGAAAAACTTCTAAGTTCTGTAACAGAAGAAGGAATATGCAATGTTACATACAGAAAGCACCTGATAAAGTCTAAAGAAAGTGTTATTAATTTATGGAATATGACACCATTAGACCAGTTCAGAAGAGAAATTACGCTGCAGGAATGGAATAACAGATAAGAGGTAGAAAAAGAGAAATATATTAAATTATAATTGGAAGTCTTGCGATGACGAAAGTATTAGGCAAAACGGTCAAGAGTACTTTTCGATAAAAGCAATAGAATAATTGTGGAGAGAGAGAGAAAGAGCGTATAAATTACTTGCACTTACAGTTCTCGAGGTATAGGATCTGAAAAAACTTGAGTGTGATAACCTTCAGTCCCACAGTTTATCTTCACGTTTTTAAAGTCTTGGAAGATAAGGAAATGCATATCACCGTCACTAAGTGCAGATTTTAGGATGATGAAAATA
Organism: Laupala kohalensis; assembly: GCA_002313205.1. Classification (NCBI taxonomy): domain Eukaryota; kingdom Metazoa; phylum Arthropoda; class Insecta; order Orthoptera; family Trigonidiidae; genus Laupala; species Laupala kohalensis. Next base: position 436,807 of record NNCF01128989.1, read on the forward strand.
CGATGTGCGCATTACGCTTTTCCAGTAAACTGCCAATATCTTCGTAACTGTATATCTTGTAGAAACGCTATTACTTTCAATTTTTTCCTGTCTTTAATTCTACACAATGTTTATAAAATGACAAATTGTCTTCAAGTAAACTGTATTCACATTATACACGTTTCAATTCAAAAATATAAAAATCTGAGCACAACAGAATCACCGTACAGACTATTGCATACAATACGTATGTTTTGATTATACAATTGTCTCTATGTTATCCTCACAAATAGAAATACTTTCTGATGCGTATAAAAGACTCTCTGAATGATGCGAATGTTGAATATAAAGATTGGTATTGAAATGTTTAATATTGCACAGTAAAAGGAAGTTAGCTTGAAGACGGGATTCGCAGGGCAGCATTCGCTCGTTCGACAACGCGACTATCACGACACCCGAGGCACGACACTGCGAGTTCCTGACACCCGAGGCAGCGGAAGTTCAGAAACACATTTAAAATTCAAATTATCGGTCCATATATTATTTTTAAAAAAAATTCTTATTCTTGTTAAAGAGACTGTAACATCAGGACCGGTACCGTATATAGATTTTGAAATATTTCAATTTTCAAGCAGTTTGCTTGCCGGAAATTCCTAAGGAGATTAAGGGTCGGGCCAGCCTCTGCCAAATAACAAAAAATACCCCTACTAAGACTTCCCGTTTATTGTGTAAAGACTGAACAGTTCCATCTATTTCTGAAAATTGAGAGGAACGCCCTCAGAAGAAAAGCGAGTGTGGATGGATTATTCCAGCGGTTTCCAAAAATAATGGTCAGCCGAAAAGACGCAGTATTCTCGGAAGCTGATGTAGAGTGCTCAGTACAGTAGCGAGGGTGTAGTCACGTAACCTCCGCTCCTGTATATATTGGAGTGAGACTTTCAGATTTTGAGACTCGAGATTCTGCGGAGGTCGGGAAGTACGCAGGTTATTTGTGATGTAACCTGGTGAGTTTTGGTCGTCAGATCACTGAGATAATTCTACTACATTGCTATAGGCGCGAATGACCTAACGTGGAACAGTTAGTTATTTCGGGATAGCAACTTGGAAACTTTTGAGATTCGTATAATCTGGGTACATTTCAGAGTTAATTCATAACACCAGTATTTATATCGGTGTGTTATTGTTGCTTTTAGATTTCAGTATATTTGTGATAACCAATTCAAATTTGTATTTATGATTTGCGAGTTTCTCTACATTTGTAAATATTCAGATCTCTATTTAAATTGAATTAAATGATTTATTGTTATTACACGTGTGTTTGATTGCCTTGGGAAACCAAGCTGATGGCATCAAACTCTACCATAAAGGTTGTGGTTTATGGTTGAATCCCGCTTCCTCCCCAAAAAATTATGCACATCACATCAGGGCTTGCGGTGTGTTGTAACAGTAACGTTGACTTCTGTAGATGGACAAATTCTTTCGAACCCCTGTAAATACATACGTGCTTCTTCGAGTTTTTTATAGAATTAATAGAGTAAACAATGTAAAAAAATTGAGTAAATGAGGTGAACTATATTGCCATTCATTAATGAGAGGAACTTTTTTGCCAGTTTAATATATCAAATTGCCTGAACGCAAGAATACCTTTACAATTTGCCACATATTTTTGCCCCGTATTTCTTACTGTTGCCGCATCGTACGCGAATATATTGCTCCGAACTTTGATTTCTTTCAGCTAAGTTCATCACTTGCTTCACAATTTATTGTTTATGTTACCAAGTATATATGATATGGATTCATAGTTATTTAAATATTTGGATTAATTTGATATCGACGTAAAATTTACTTTAGAAAGAAGTGACAACGTGCGAAATTCCTCTCCTAGTCGTAGATTGCATGGACAGAGCCACTTAGAAATAGCAGAGTCACTTAGACTTAGGTTACAGTTAGAAATATCCATGATTGTGCGGGCAGTACTCAACGCCGAAGACCGATGATTTAATCAGTGTCAATATATCAGGGACTGACTATGAACTGTTGGTCAGTAGCAGGAGGGAGACGACAGTAGGTCAGAGCAGACGGGTAGTCGGGCGGACCGAGAGGCTGCGAGCTCATGTAATTAAAAGGGATAAACTTGATCTGATGGAGCCTCACGAATGGGGATCTGACTTTGAACTGCAGATAAAGCGTTCGTAGCTACTCAGTGAACCAATTGGTTGCTTATTTCTTTGTGGAACTGATTGCATAACTCAATAAATATCAATTATTAGTTCTGATCATATTAACGTGGTCTATTATATCAGCGCACTTATATCGTACCGGAACAATGAGACGAGAGATAAATCAGTATGGTCATTCATTTATGTGGTTCCACGTTCACGGTCAGCCGGTGACTCATAATAAAATCTTGCCAGAGAACATTGTTATCTCGAAAATCGGATAAGTGGTTCTCGGGTGAAAAGTGCACTAACAAACCGACAGAGAGACGTAGTGTTGTTCAATACGTATGGATAATAGGAAACTTACGAAATTTACAAGATGAGACACCTGTTTACTTACAAAGAAGTAAAGTCGGTCATTAGCAGCTGAACCAAAGAAGCTGAATGACAGAACACTTTGATTTCCTCCTCTAGCAGTTGCTCTGTCACTGCAATAACTCTGCATCTTCGGAGATTCGCTTTGATTCTTTATTTGTTTCTCAGCAATTAGTGGGAGTATATGTTCTTCCTTTATTTGCTTGTCAGTAAAAGTCTCGCTTGTATACATTACAGACTGCAACAAATTAAGGTCATTTAGGTTATTATGGGAAATTTTTCTTCCCATTGGAATAGCAAATAATAAAAATTGATATTTTCTTTAGAATTGTATTTAAAAAAATTTACTCCCGTGATTGGTGATAATGATTGTGTGTAATTTGTTTGTGTTTAAATAAAATCAATTACAGATTGACCAGTCTTCAAAAAAGACTGCGGTCGTTTCAACATATATAAACGAACTAAAGAAATTAATCATAGAAAATTAAACATACGTATGTATTGATTCACAGAAAAATATGCACGGATGCAAGAAGGAAATATTACTAGCAAACAATCTCTCCTTCCACAGTTCTGCCTGTCACAAGAAAAACAATGCACACCTAACGACACATCAGCTAGCTTTGCTCTTCACGAACTTTCCTGCAAAGGTCCGGCAAACAATGAATGGTTGAGTCATTACCTGCCAACTATTATACGCTTAAACAGACAAAAATATTAGACGCTATTATGGGCTGCTTCACGATTCCGATTAATCCGAAGATCGGTTGATACGATGTCGGAGAAGTGGGATTCCACTGTAGTGGATGTGTTTTGTTACTTTTGTACTGAAATACTTAAACTTCACAGGTACCATATTTATTTTTAAAAGAGCACCGATGCTAACCGGCAGTTGAAAGAGCGCAGATAGATGCAATTAAACACTCGGAACTCTTCCAAAGAAACGAATTTCGTTGGTCCTCGAGTCAAATTATTTTTATCAATATTCACTGACTAAAAAATTATTGTGCCTGTGAAGCCCGTCTGGGTCGTATTTATTTGTTATATTGAACGATCCATTTTGATATAAATTTATTCAGTCACTCTGGGCACTAAGTTCTTTAAAGTTCGTGCCACTTTTACTTTATCCTTGCCAGGACGCGCAAGCGCAAAATACGGGGTCGGGTGATACAATCACCGCCACCCGCACCATACCTTCAAGATGCCAACGACCGCCGCCAAGAGGTCCTTCCTGAGATCAGCCCCCAATAGTTCGCGAGAGCCGTCAGCTTTTCGCTAGCAGCCTCCAAAATGCATGCGTCAGCAGCGTCAACTTTTGAGCGAACTTTGGTGCGAGGACGCTACCACCTGAGCTCGTCCAACAATCTCGTTCGATATGCAAAATACTTGTTATTTGACACCTGAGCATTTGCACATCGCCAAAAGAATCGAAGTTATCTNCTGTTTAAAAAGTTAAAATATTAGGCCTCCATTTTCCATGAAATAAATGGCACCGGTAATAGTTGTTTTTCATATTTAAATATTAGTGAATATGATGCATTAAAACAGATATATTATTAGTTAAAGTTATCCGTAAGTTTTGGAAGCTTCTTAATCACGTGTATTGAGAACTCAGCAACTAGAGGTTCGCTCTTGGCGCTTCGAAGTGTCGCGCCGCGCACTGGCATTCGCTTTCTTTCGTCTCCGGGCGCGCGTTGGTCGTTTCCCCTTGGTGTTGTTATGCACCATAGATCAGGATGCCACTGATCAGTCGATACGGAAAACATTTCTAACAATTCTGGTGGCGTTAACTCTTGAGCGCCATCGTCGCGCGACAAGCAGGTCTACCTCCACAACACATTCGCTCGGTAAGTGTGTCATGCGATTCTGGTTGTTCGACGCGTACTGCAAGAAAATGTAGGACTCATACACTTTATGGCGCATTGCCGTCTTGTAGTGCAACTGAAATTGGTGTTTTGATTAATAAACTATATTGTCAAAAAAGCAACAATACAGAAACCTAATTTACTATCCGGAAGCAAGCAAGAGACCATCCCCTCAATTCCGATTAAGGGATCTAAGGAAGAGGCGGATTTAACATTTCAAAGCACACCTGAAAATAAAATTAGTTTGTTACGTGTTGTAATATTAACATAATACCAACAAATTTGTGTTTAATGAAACGCAATATTGATTATTGAAGCACGAGGTGATAACTGTCACTCTAAACCGTGCCATCCGGGCTTACTACTATTCGTCGCGTACTACACACGTGCGTTGTTCATCATTGCGCCATCGGGCCAGTTCTGGGACGACCATGGGTCTCTGCTTCGGATTTCTCTTGTGGAGCGGATGGATCGACGTCATCACGAGCGCTGACCGCACTTGGATCCTCGACTCAACAGATAGGAATTCATGATTCTGTCTTTCATTTTGATACTTTGTGATACTTCCATTTCATGATTCTATCTTCCATTCAATTCTAGTATTGTGTTTCGAGATAAACTATTTCGTCCGTGCTCCAATCTTGACGCATGCAAATCATTCACTATTCGAATCAATCGAATTAACTCAGAGTATTTTATTTGTGTCTCTCTTTATTGTCGTGTATTATTGCGTAAGATTTAAGACATTTCATAAAGTCCAATATTTGCCAAATTATATGTTGTGGTTTATTAATTTGCTTAATTCGTAGCTTTTCCATATTTTCATTCCTTTTGATTATAATAATTTTATTATTATTAATAATTTTATTATTAAATAGCAGAGTTATTGTGAATGTTTCTTTGACTTTATGTACAATATGTATTACCATCCTTTACTCAACATTTTACAATGAAACCTGGATCTCATTTTCTCTCAGTGTTATTGTCAAATACATGCCATTTTATATTTTTAGTTATAATTGTCTTTTCTAATCTTTATCATTTAAGTATAACAAATATTGAGATTTTTAATTATTCTTGAGTGACTTTCCCTTTAGTAGTTACGTTAAAAAAAACAAATATTGTATCTTAATTTATATTTGGGAGAACGGCTACTCTATGTCAAATTTCGAACGTACAAAGGTAAGAGCATATTGGTTTTTTCATTGTGCAGTAGACGTTCTAAATGTAAATGACCCGGTAAGAAAATTTAAAATTCTAAAAGTATGGGAATGTAATAAACTTTTTTGCAGACGAAATAAAGAGTAAGAAAAAGAGAGATGAGGCATTTAGGTAAGTTGAGGAATCTCGTTCTGATTTGGATTGGGTGAAATTTATACGTGAAAGAAATACGGTAGTTAAATTAAGAAAGAAAACGAAACTGGAATTCTATGAAAATCAGATAGATCTCAAAAAGGGTAATCAGAAAGCAACGTGGAAAACTTTAAAAGAAGTAATTCGAGGTGTGAAAAATAATAGAATGAAAATTAAAAATATACATTTATAAATAAATGATCCGAGCGAAGTAAGCAATTAATTTTTATAACATACGAAGCATTGAGGAAATAATGAAATCTTCACATGGTGATACGAATGGTGGCAAAAGAAAGACGACCATTTTTGTTATAGAAACTAAGGGATCAATAGACAGTTTTTAAAATGCTAAATATACAACAATTAGAACAGATTATTAAGGAATAACCAAATAAGAAAAGAGTAAGTAATGATATTTTGTAAACAGCCTTTCCTATAATAAAAATAGAATTCTTTAATGTACAAACCTATCCGTTTGGAAAACTTCCAAAACAATGGCGATTCTAAAAGTAGCAAAATCCTAAAAGGCGAGTGAATCTCGAACTAATAGATTTACCTGTTTTTGAGAACTCTGTTTATGAAACAGTGTTGGAAATAGCAAAGAAAAAGCAAGAAGAGCAAATAATTGGCAAATTATTGTATAATAAAAGTTACTGAAAAAACTGTTCAACTGAGGCAGGAATTTAAACAGTAGTTGATGAGTGGAAAGTAACCATAAGCGAAGATAAAATGATATGAGTCATTTTCAAGGATTTATAACGAGCTTATGAAACTTTAGATTAAATAAACTCTACCACTAAAGTGTATGTGGAGAGATGTTGTAATAGTTTGATTCATTTCTAATAAATAGAAAACAGCAAGTTCAATTCAACAATGTATTTTTTAGGTTTACATCTACATACCATGGTGCACCTCAAGGTTCAATAATAGGACCATTGTCATTTACTAAGTATATCAATGATAGAATTAACTTCTGTTCAAAAGAAAGCAGTGCTAAATTTTTTGCAGATGATGCGTTGCTGTATGAGAAAAGGGGAAAGTTCTTTAGGTATAGAAAAGAAGAGTAATTTAGAGAAGAAGAGAAAGTAGAGTAACCAGAAAAAAATGAATGTGTCACAACAAATTAAGTTAGAACACGGATGAAAAAAATATGATAATCAGCAGTAGCAGAAAGAAAGTGGCAGCAAATTTAACATTGAAAATGTTTGAATGGAACTTAAATCGAATGTGTAGAAAAAAATTGGTACTTAGGAGTCATTATTAATAATAAATAATATACTTATTGTCAAAACAGTACAAACAGCGAATTACCACGTGGACAATAAACTAATTTACTCTCTGGAAGAAAGCAAGGCCTCATTCTATCAATTCCGATCAAGGGTCCTAAGGCAGAGTTGGATTCAAAATTTAAACCAATACCTAGGTATGATAAAATGTTAGATACGATTTATTATACCAATAGAATATCAATATGTTTGTAATTTAACACAAAAAAATTATTTTACATGCGGAAATTATTATCGAACTATAGGTTACACTGAGTAGAGTGTTCAAAACACGAAATAACACCACATTATCGATTTATTGTTACAATAAACACGCCCCTGGAAAAAGTCTAAAGAATCTGTATAAGAAATTCGCTTCTACCCGAAGAAAAACCGTAGCAAAACACGGGCTAGGATGGGGCTACAGATTTAATGTACCCAATAGTGTCAAATTTGAGTACACATAAAGCTAAATTAATATAACTCATAAGACACAACAATTATGCAAGAAAATTGTTTTTGAAATTGTTATAAGTTATTTTAAAGGTACTACAGCAATGTCATGATAAAGTACAATTGGCGATTGATTTCGATTCAAAGACCACTGTGGCTAAATGATTAGGAAAATAAGAAAGTAGTATTTTAAAACAATTCTAGAAAATACCAGGTATTTATATTCGGGAATCAAAATTCACTTATTCAGTGAAAGTTGACACTTCATTCAGACTTTTTTATTGCTAAAGTGAAAATTCCCTTTTCTTCAAAAGTAAAAATTCTCGCTATTATAATGGACGAAACACTATCATGGACAGATCATATCACGTATATTTGCAAAAAAAAAAAAAGCTTATAAATATCCGCGATCTCTCAATCATGTTAGACACATATTCTTCGAACTAATATAACAAATTCTCGCTCAGTCATTATTCCACATCCTCATCTTGACTACTGTGATATTATTTACCAAGATATCACTTCCATTGTCGCAGACAGACTTCAAAATATTCAGAATACCCGCATTCGCTTTACTTTTAGACTGAAACGATACGATCATTTGACCGACTACTACAGGAGCAGGTTGTATGAAATTGAAAGACCGCCGGAAATTCCATTTTCTCCTATTTCTTTATAAAATACTTTAGGCTAAAACGCCTATCTACCGCTGTACCTTTTTCCAATTTCTTTCCCATGTACATAACCGAAATAAACGGCCTTTTTTCAAATTAGTTCTTTTAATTCCCAGACACAAACCTAAGAAATTCTCTCGTTTTTCCTCTATCGAGGCGGCCAAATGGTGGAACATCCTACAATATAATATAAGAAATATTTCAGCAAAATTCGTTGTCGAACACACTGCGATCCTCTATGCTTTTGGAGTTGCATTAACACAAGAACCACCGTATGAATATAGATGGATTAGTGGCTGAATGAATGAGTTATTCTTTCCCTTCTCATATATTTCACCTTTTATATTCATATTTTTTACCGCATAAATAATGTCGTACATATATTTTTACTGTGTAAATGTATTCACAAAGAGGTTAAGTGTAAGATAAGGCATTTATCATTACTTCCTCTCCAAATACTGATGCCTATTTTTATTATTATTATTATTTAAAAACCTAGCGATATATCAGTTTTACAAGTACCATAAAAATATTACGTAAATGTAATTTCGTTGTAGAGAAAAATAGATGGATTTTCGTATTTGCAGTGCGTTTTCTCTCCTCCTATGAATTATCATATCCTTCATTTCAGTTTACGAAAAGTGTATTCTACGTCTCCTTGGTTCATTTACACTGCTAAATATTATTCAAGAGCTTTGAAGCAGTTGACTAATGTGTAGGAGTAGCAGAAAAAAATTATTTTACTGTATCTACACCAATCGTTCAAGCAATATACCGTTAATGCGAGTGTAATGTATACTAATTTTATTTTACGTACAGAAAATTTAATCAAAGGCGTTGTA
>NNCF01128990.1:0-38547 GCA_002313205.1 Laupala kohalensis
ATATATATATATATATATATATATATATGTATGTGTAATATTTCTTTGAAAGAACTTATTAGAATTTTGTTATAAAAAGTTTTGAGTAATGCTAAAGATCCTCTTATTACGAAAAATAAATAACTTTATTTTGGTAGTGTTTCCTTTGGTATATAAGATAAGCAGGATTTTTTTTTCTATCGAAATACAACAAATGAACGATTCATTTGTTAATTTCGCTCTTTACGTCGTTGAAAAAAGAATTATTAAAGTACTCTTCCAGTGTTGTGGGAAAGTTTCTCAAGAGCGGTGTAAAAGGCATCAGATGGCACATGAATATATTTATTCAAACAGGTGTAATAGGAATACATAGCATTGAAAAAAAATTTCGCTATGAAAATAAGTAACAACATAACATTGTATCACGTTAGTAAATTATTATCTATAATAATCTATCACAAAAATCAGCAACATGCAAATCTTGTAAGACAAAAACAGTGGTAAACATTTAAATTCACGAGCATAAATAAAATTTAATATCTGCTGAACAAGATTAATAAACTTAAGATTTTATTTATTTCGAATATATCATCTATTAGGATAATACATTAATAGAATAGAATAAATTTTCCTCTAATAAACATCGTATATTATTTAGATATGTAGTATATATTCATTACAATTTCGTAACATGTTTATGTGATTCCTCCTTTTTCCCTAAACGACCTTTCAGTTTTTTTTTTTGTTTCATATCGTTTCAACTGCTCCGTTGCTACGTTTTCGTTTCGTGTTTCAATGTGTTTCACCCGACGACGACTCAAACGAGAAGTCAGATTGTTGTGTTCTGAAAATGAACTAAAAACTTAGAAAGTATATCGAAACTATCCAAGTAAAAGGTGCAAGTGGTTATTTATATATTTACCTTGAAATCATTTACGACATAACATAAATGTTTTGACAGAAACGTAATTCGTCATATATACTCACACATTGCAATTTCTGTAGGATTTATTCTTTATTAGTTTCAAAATGACCGCAAGGAATACAAATAAAAAGTTATAGGGCAAGATATTCAATTATTATTACCTTAATATAATATCATCACAGTATACTTTGATGAGTGAAGTTAATGGGATGTGTCTGTTGTGCAGGAGTGAGACATGGAATTTCCAATGTAGAGAACCTATATATAGAAGTTTTTGAAATGTGTAACAAGCTCTAAAGATTAATAAAAATATATTAAAAACATTGACAAGTTAAGTACTCAGTTCTTGTAATCGAGTTCTAAACATCAAGAGAATATTTCCTTTTTATTATCAGAAAAGATCGAATATAAATAATTGAATAAAGAATCAAGAGATAATTTTTTCAAATCTTGTAAATAAAGTTTTTAATGAGATATATATTTTTTATATCTATATCTAAAAATAATTCTTTCTGAAAGTCTTACGTGTATTACAGTGTTTTAATGCATTTTTATAGCTATAATATGTTCATCTCTTCTACATTTGCATCCCGAATTTCAATATCATTCACAGATAATTTTGCTTAAAAAACAGCGTTCTGTGTCATCACAGGTTCTACATTCGAATACTTCAAGGAATGCAACTGTCTTCTTGATAAAACTCGCCACTTCTTCATCCGCATGTAAATATATGTGTAAGAGCTCCTGAGGATATCATTTTTATTTTTAAATGATATTCCATATATTTGACATAGTATAAAAAATAATTGAAAATTTCACATTAAAAATTCGATTATCTTCCATAAGTTTGAAATGGAAAGCCAAATAATACTTCGGAAATAAACAGATTTGTACAAAGAAAAAAACAATTGACAGAGGGGAAGACATTTAAATGTATTTAATATGAGAATTTTTTTTTTCTGAAAAAATGTATTCCCTACAATTTTTTGGCACTATGTTTTGAAAAGAAAGCGTTTAAAGAATCGATTATTATCGATCCAATATTTTAAAAAAAGTTTTAAATCTTACAAGTAAATGAGGAAATATCATTTTCTAAATTTTAGATCGGGATGTTTTTTGACATTACGATATAATGTAAAGATTAATTCTCGAGTTTGGTCGATATGTTTATAAATTAGATACACAAGGATTTCTTTATGATTCAGTGTTTCTAGAAACAATGAATAATTCTCAAGAATGTTTAAATGAGTTACAGTATATATCGTGTCTGTGGTAAACTTTGTAATCGATAAATACCTTTCTGTGTAGGGAGAAAAAAATGCTTTATATCGTGCTGTCATCAGACGCCACACAGCGCAGGTTGTGTTGCTTCTGAAGGAAACTGGTAGTGACTTTAACGAAAGACACATCAAAGGAAAAAGTGCTTTGCATTTCGCTTTGGATCGAAATGAATACAGACATCAACATGAAATCTCTCAAATGCTTCTCCAAGAACAAGTAAGCATTACCATAATATTCTTATTTACCACATTTCTTACAAATAACTGGGACTATTCGGTCTCTGTAAATTACTGAAATTGAATAACAATCGATCATAACATAAAACAATATTTTTTACATTTTCCTTTGTAGATATAACACTTGCGTGTCTAATGAATTATAGGAATTTTAATGACTTATGATAATTTGATTAAAATATGTAGAATAAGTACAATATTATCTATTAATTTCTTTATGAAATGAAAAGAACCTTGTAATAAAGTCCAAACATGTATTAACACCACAAATTATTTTAAATATTATTACATATAATAATTTTTATATAACAGAATTTTATATTGTCGAGGGTTTAAAACAACGGATTGTATTATTTAATGAACATTTTACAGTTAGAAAATTATCTCTCATAAATACATTAATTTAAGTAATTCCAAAGTAAATTTTCAAAGACTGACAGAATATTTTATGAAAAGTTTTCATTTAAGAATAATTTATGAATTTTATCTTCCCTATACTAATTCTTGATTTAATTGTATTGTATTTTATAATATGAATTGAAGCCATTTCTATTTATTGTCACACAATCTCTCTTCTCGTAGTCTATTGATGTCGAAGCAGAAGACGATGATGGACTGACGCCGCTGTATTATGCGTCTCGTGTCGGTTGTGTTCCCTGCGCAGAATTGATTCTGAACCGAGGAGCAAACGTCGATGGTGGATCTGCATCTCCTTTGATTGCTGCGTGTGTCAGAGACTTCACGGACATGTCAAGGTAATACTGGAGTGTTCCTCAAATTTTGTTTCTGGCTATCTTTTTTAGATGAATTATGTATTATTTTTCTCATATCCGAAATTTTTCTGATATTTGCTATTTGAAAGCGTTATATATGTCTCAATTACCATGATTCATCTAAGAGAATAGGGTAAACGAAGGAATAGCTGCTCATAGAGTATTTATCCGCATTGAAGTTGTAGGTTTAAAGTAATTGTCATAAGATACTCTTATACAACCTANTGCAGAGTCAATCCTAATGAACTCTACCAACGTAGGTCGCGGGCGGCCAGGAAATTTGACGTCAAATTGGGCAGCGAAGCATTCTTCACTCAACAGTCACAAACATTATCCTTGTCAAAGAATGAACAAAATCTTACGTTTGAAATCTTTAGACTAGCATTATTTGTTTTCTTATTAGTACTATGAATATCTTGCAGAATAAGAGTTATAATGATTACCGTGTTTGCAAATATGTGTTTCGTTATAACTTCTTGTTTTATTGCCAAATATGCAGTTAAAGAATTCCCTTTTAGTATTAAAGTTTACAAAAAGTTCAAGTTGTAGTTCTTTGGCAAATTCGATTGCAAGAATCACGAAAGACCGTTTTGTAAAAATTTAATTGAAACGGATTGATATGTAGAGACAATTTGTTTGTTAGCATGGTGAAAGAAAATTACTCTTCTCAGATTACTGTGCTGTTTTTGTGCGGTTTTACTATTGTCAAGTATCTTATCTAACTCGCATTTGTGAAATCTCAATTACCAAATCTCAAATACGCAAATACCACATGAATGAAAGATTGCGATCATATTTTCGACACAGTACTCAAATACCTAAAACTTCTGTATCAAATTACAGAACAGTAAGCATAACATTTGTTTTATGTATGTTCATGAAACGCAATATAGCAAGTAATGTAAGAGAACAGAGGAGTACAACATGACAAACAACATAGGTTCCCACCGGTGTACTCGTGAGAAAGCCAATTATTATCCTTATATCAGGACATCGCAGATGCGTTGGACAAGGGACAGACCATATACGCTGCCCTCGTAGTTTTTTTTAAGCGTATGATTTTTCCTCTTAATTTATATTTCAGGAAATATCAAATACTGGTACACATAGGTGGTAGCGTGGATTCTTGAATTTCTACGTAATTCGAAGCAAAGTGTTAGGGTTTTTGGAAATATTATCGGAAGAAGAAGAAGTCGTCACATCAGGAGTGGCACATAGCAGTGTTCTGTGACCACTATTTTTTTAGAATTTTTAAACGACCTGGCTGGTAAATAAGATAAAATATTAGATTATTTGCGGATGTCTGTTTTAATTACCGAACAATAAACAAGACGGGAGACAGAAAGTTTTTGCAACGAGATCTTGATGAAAAGCACAAATAAGTAACTATAAATCTAATGAAAATACATTTAGAGAATTGTAAAGCTAATGTTTCACTCGCACACGCTTAAGGCACAATTGTTCCTATGATATCAGTACCGGAATTAAATTCATGAAAATATTTGGGTATCATGTTAAAGAACAATTTTGAGTGGTCTGATCAGGTTAACTGTGCGGCGCAAGAAGCTTGGAAGCCTGTAAAATAAATTAACGAATTTTAAAGAAAGGCAATAAATAGACGAAAAGAGAGTTACCACACACAACTTATATTAGGCCTCTACTGGAACATGAGTTCGCAAGATGGGATCTTAATAGAAAATACCAGATATAGAATGAGAAAAAATTTAGTAAAAAACAGATAAATTTCATAAAAATGGGTAATAATGTATATATTTACATAAAATAGAACATCTCAAAATTCGTAGAAAAAGAACAAGACTGGGATGTTTGTTCAGTACACTTAAAACCGAACCAGTCGTGCCGGAATGCAAAAGTGCATTTAAAAAAAATATACTAGATTGGGAATACAAGTTTTTTTTTAATTTCGCGAAAGAAACAAAAAAACTGACGTGGAGAAATACTCGTATCCCAATAGACCTATGAGGGACAGAAGCAAATTGCCTGAGAGTGTCGTGGGAGCGCTGCAGGGCACTGCAACCTCTCTTATGTTCAAACACGCTCTATGAAAACGGGAGCAGACAAATTAAAACGATTAGGTAAGTTGGGAAAGAGTTTATACATTAGTGTGGATGGGAAACAAGTTGAATGATAGTGGGTAGTGAAGTGATGTGAAGTGATACAATGGAAATAACTATTTTTGAAACAGTGGGAAGGGAAATGTGAAGAGAAGAGCACGAAAGGGGTAAATCGAGTGTTAGGTCATCAGTGAAATAAAATGCCCAATAATATTTTTATCAATTATTTAGATTTTTAGTTAATAGTATTCGTATTTAATACTTCAATATGAGTTGAATCAAATAATTTAATGATTTACTCACAATAATTTTGATATCAGTGCTCCGTGATATGTATTTTTGATTTCTCTTCTATTGTAGTTTCTTAGTTTCTTACTTCGGGAAAGATCTGCCCATTTGCAGTAAATAAATATATATTTATATTATTATTATGTGGATGTTAAAACTGGAAAGTGCAAGAATTTTTCCCTAATTTTTCTCCACTAACCAAAAGGAAACATTTAATTCTAAACGTTTGCAGACATTTTTTAGGACAAATAAACGTATTTCACTCATACCGTTGCTTTGAGGATTTTGATTTTCCTCATGTGATTACGTAAAAAGAGCAGAATCCAATAGACATGTTACATAACGTTACAAAATATATATAAAAACTATCTCATTATGTTATTTAGGAAACCAGTATCCATGTAATTAGCCCTGTGGAAATGGTAGAGCTAATTACATTAATATTTTTAATCGTTTAAATTAAAGAATAACCTTTTAATTCATATTTATGTTTTAATAGGTTGATTTATTAAGTTATATTCCTATTTAACTTATTCAGTGCCTCTTTATTACGAATTTTTCTTTCAGTCGATATGCCACAGTCTCTCTCCTCAAAACACTACCATTCAAAGCGTAATCAGCCGTCTTGTGTCGTTCGTAAGAGTGCCTCAAGCAGCAGCTTTTGGAATTTGGAAATATTTCATACGGGGTGTTCTCATGTTGAAGTTTGCGTGTGGAAAGTTAATAGGATACTATCGTAGAGTAAAGTGATTATAGTAATCGATAACTATTGTATTTATCCTCCACTTGCAGCTGTGATTGAACACTCTGCTGCTTTTCGCATGTTCATATTTGTTTCATTCATCGCTCTGTAGAATGTTTATTTGATTTGAGTGTTTCCAATAACTTCTGACTATAAGTTTTATTTCCTGTCAATTGTGCAATCTGCTTAAGACGAATTATTTTGTTCTCAAAGATATCGAGAAAAGGTCGAGATATTTTTAGTATCTTTGAAATATTTATAAAGTTTACATGATATATTCTAAATAAAGTACAATTTTAACTATTGCAAATAATGTGACTACATGTTTGTTTTAACATTTTAATTAACTTGTGTAAGTATATTTATCCAAAATACATACAATACTATAAAAATTTGTCATAAAAGACATAACTCAAAGCATTTAACGTCAAAACACAAAATTTGTTTTTGATATAGAATGTTTACGGCATTTGTGGATTGGAAAATCTCTACTTCCTTATATAGAGTTCCACAAGATCCAATTTCAATCCCCGTATAATCTCTTTTTTAACTCTTTTACCCATTAGAAATTGATCTGTATGCTTATTATTGTGTTCTGTTATTTTTTATGTAAACTCGTCAATGCTTTAAAATGTTAACCTACAATTCGTGCAATTTTCATGCCATGTGACTCATTGTAAACACAAATAAATAATTAACTTTGTCACTACCCATTTGTAAAGTGACATATNTCATCTCTTGACTTGGGAAAACTATATCCTTATTCACGATAACCCCAAATGAAGTTTTCGCATTGATATTAAAAATTCCAACAAACCCCAGTAGTCTGTGCGTTTTTGTTTCTTGTCAATGTTGTTAATTTCTGTAATTCCTGCTACATATGTTTTGCTAATACTTTTTGTATTTTTACGGGATATTTTGTTACCAGAAATCCCAAACCATTTAAAACACTAAAGAAAGTAATTGGAATGAAAGGTAATGATAGAACAAATTTATTTTTCTTAAATGGAAGGTTAAGATTTAAATATTTTACCATTATTACTACATGTACAAGAGTATTTTTGCTTTTAATAAATCGAATTATGGGTTTTAATTTTTCTTCTCTATTCTAAAATGCTATTTAATGTTTAAAAAATTCAATTTCGTGTACACTTTTTCACACAATGGTAAGTTTACTTTATATATCTAATAACTAAATTAATTTTATATAAATTATGCTTTTTATAGTTTTAATTGTAAACTATGAGACGACGAATAATTTCTCATACTTGTGTTGGTACCCGAATTTTTCTTTAATACGAACAACCACAATGAAATTTTGAGAGTTTATTTGTATTCGGTATAATAGGTATAATCCTATCTTGCACGCGGATGTGATCATATAGACTTCTTTTAAAATATCAGACATTACATGTATTTTGGATGCATTAAACTCCGGTGTCAAAATATACGATACCTTATATATTGTATATACTACTAAGTTTGTTGCATTAATCATGAAATTTGCTAGAGAATTCCATCTTCCCCATTAAGGAGGGCAATTTCAGTTCAGAATTTTCAGTTAGCGACTTAGCGACTGTCTTTCGAAGAATTTTCCAGGGAACCTCCACAGTCTTTGAATTCTCACTTTACATTATTTGAACCCTATGTGAATTCTGGCGATTTATTGATTTCCGAAATTTACCTTGAAAACCTCCAACGTGCAATTTTAATCGTTCTAACCGTGTGGTATGTAGTCATAGTTTCGAATCACTACTGGCATGTTGCTCAGTCACACGCACGACTAGTAGAAACAAATAAATGTCTCATTGGCGTTTTTTTAGTAATGTGTTATGTCATAAGAAAATGTTATATGCTACCCGAAGCGCTACTAAAGCAAAAGACTTTTGAATTTCAGTAAAATTTTCTCTAATGGAAGAGTATTTATGATAGTACAGATAAATTACCCTGGTATTACAATACTAGGATTCATTATATTCGTATATACTTGTGTAAATTAATTAGAAATGTAAATATTGAAAAAATTGAATAGTGTGTAGATACTATCCAGATATTTATATCCGAGTATTACAGTTGCGTTTACTAGTAGCAGAGGGAAGATTTTGATCACAGAATAAGATCATTTTAAACATTACAACTCTTTAAAATGGAACATAGAAATGATAAGTTACAAATTTTTTTTTACTTCACATGAAAATTGAACCCTTGATGAGTATGTTACGAAGTATCACGCTTTTATCGTAGTCACGAAGGGGTAATTGAATGTCTCATAAAATATTTTTTTTCTTCAGATTCCTTCTCCACAATGGGGCTTTCGTAAATAAAAGTGATGAATATGACTGCACTGCCCTACACCATGCCGTAACCAAACAGAATGAGGAAGTCGTTCAGTTGCTAATTGACAGAGGAGCAGATACTGCACTGAAAAACCATAATGGAGAAAATGCACTTGACATTGCCTTTAAAGAAGATTCTGAAAAAATAGTAGAAATGTTACTAAGACGTGTGGTAAGTGACAAAGAAAGATAATATAGAAACTTCAACTCTTCGAGCTGTATATGAATTACAAAGAAATTAATTTTATTTCTTTTATAGGTGGCTTTTGTTAACACACTCCCATTATTCACAAATCTTTTGTATACATATATGTGTGTGAATAATGCTAACGATCCACTTATTACGAAAAATAAATAACAATATTTTGATAGTGATTCCTTCGGTATATAAGTGATGCAGGACCTTCTTTTCTAACGAAATACAACAAATGTAGGATTCATTTGTTGATTACGCTCTTTATGTCGTTGAGAAAAGAATTATTAAAGTAGCCTTCCTCTGTTGTCAAAAAGTTGCTCGTGAGCAATGTATAAAGCATCAACAGAAGAAGATGGCATATGAATATATTTATTCAACAAGGAGTAATGATAATACATAGCACGGAAAAAATTTATCGCAGTGAAAATAGTAACAACATAACATTGTATCTCGTTAGTAAAGTATTATGAATAATATTGTATTACAAAAATTATGCAAATATTGTTGGGCAAAATAAGTGGTAGATTTTTAAATTCACGAGCACAAAAATTTGAATGTTCTGAACAAGATGTAGTAAACTTAGATTGCATTCACTTCGAACATATCATCGAATGGGATAATACATTAATATAACAGGATAAAGTTAACTCTAGTAAACATTTAATTTTATTTTCAAATGTATATATTCAATTGGCTAGCCTGCCCCTAGCGTTAGCTGCGGTTGTGAATGCGCTCTCTCTGTTTTGTAGTTTAATCTTTCTAATTATTTTTTTTCGATTTTTTTGTGATTCAGTAATTGTATTTAGATTCTAACATTCATTGTAGTGTAAAATTCTTTGTTCTGTGTGTGAGTTATAACTTTATATTGTTTTCATTCAAGTGCTTCATTCAAAGGTGTGATAAAGTGTAAGAAATACAAACGAAATCAACATTTTAACTTCTTGGTGCATTAAAATTAATTATTTTGCTGTATTTATATTTTCTGGTGGGTATATTACTACATCATTATTAACTTTCAAAAACGTACTCTTTTGTTTCACTTTTCAAGTTTCGTCGTCGTAAATAAAATTATTCCAATATTTTACCATTGGTTTCGTGATCCTTTTGTAGTTATTCATTAAAATCTAATATAATCTTGCCTTAGTTATTGTCGAATTAATTTATCTGGAGTTGTCATCTTAAATTATTTCTCTCATTTTAGTTGTCGGTTTGTTTATTTACATATTTAAAACCTGCCTCATATTTGCATCCAAGTTTTCGTCGTCATAATTTCATAGAATTATTACATCATTTTACAATTCGTTTTTCTTGATTCTTTCGTATTCATTTACATTTTAACACAATATACGGTAGTTATTGTCGAATTAATTAATCTCCAGTGGTCGCCCTAAATAATTATTTCCAACATTTTTGTCGTCGGTTTTTTTGTATATTTAATTTTTCTCATTTGTAACGTCCGTAGTAATAAATATATTATTATACTCGCATCCTTAATTCAGTGTTAGTTGTCAGTTTTCGTGTATTCTTGTTTGCTTTTGTCGTTAAGTTGCTAACTTTCCCACAACAATGGACACTATCGCATTCCTCAACTCATTCAAAGCTGATCTTCAAAAGGCGTAAAATAACTTGGTACATTATATTGACACACGAATCAGTGCGCTGGAGGAGATCAATAAGAAAACGATCGGGGGTTGGACTACAGTTAGGAATTTTCGCCGTCCTTTCAACTGCTACCACCCGGATAGACCAACGACACATGCACCACCCCAACTCTTCACTCAGAATAGTTTTAGTGTGTTAGATGTCATGTCCCTGTTTCCTCCCTTACCTACTCGTTTCATCCCCTCTCGTCCAGTACCCAGACCTGTTCACACATCACGCACTGGTAAGCACAGCCGCCCAAAACCACGTAAAGTAGTGCGATCCAGAGATGTTACCAACACTTCCATGCAGAAATCAAACGTGCTCATACTAGCTGACTCGCATGGCCGTCAGATGTCCTCCGTATTGCGTAGATTTCTTCCTAGCCAGTTCTCAGTCTCCGGTTTCTTTAAGCCAAACGCTCGTTCGGCTGACGTTATTCGAGAACTGGACACTTACACTAAAAAACACACAGAGCGGGACACAGTAATCATCATATGTGGGCAGAACGATATTAACTTGGGTGGTCATTTCTACGCGTCTGAACATATACAGAAACTAAAAATTGGCCTCCCTGCACACGAACATAGTGCTCTCTAACCTGCCTCCACGCTTCAACGTTTCACAAATAAACCACAAAATTAACCTGGCAAACATCTCCGTAAAAAATTTACCTGGCAGACACAAAAATCAAATTTTTTGATTTGCAACCACACCTGACTGCCAAGGACTTTACCCAGCACGGTTAACACCAGAGACCGTCTGGGTAACAACACTTCGGTTCTCTCCTTGCTTCACATCTGACCTCACATTATCCACCTGCCCCATTTCCCAATCCTCCACCTCCTCCTGCACCTTCCCCATCTCCTCCTCCTCCTCCACCTCCCTCTACTTCTACCTCATCTCCTCCTACCTCATCACCATTTCCTATTCATATCTCCACACGCATTTCTTCTCCTGTCCACGTTCCTTCACCTACTGCTTCTTCATCTCCCACGTCCTCATCTATTCCTCCTGCCGCCCCCATACACAGTTACAACTTGCGCACAGGTGTACGATGTGGTACTCGAAGGTGACAATCTCGTTCAGGTGCAGTGTGCAGGCTTGATCCGGAACTAGAAGCTGTATCAATTTGAAATTCCTCTCCACAATCTAATGTCGATTCCATTGCTCGTGAGTCACAAACTTTTTGCGAAAATAAAATAATTGTATTTCATCATAATGTCCAATCCCTTTCAAACAAATTGACAGACATTGAAATTCTGGTACACGAAAGTCGATTCGATTTGCTATGCCTCACAGAGCATTGGCTTTCAACTAAGAACATCAACGATACCACTATTTCTAATTATTATTTAGCAAGTTCTTACTGTCGGCAAAATTTTAAAGGCAAAAATCCCCACGGAGGTACGTTTATCTACGTTCGTAATGATATTTTATCTTCTCCACTGACAGGCTANGAACTTCTGCGTAGATAGTGTGTTTAAATTTTCTGCAGTTAATCTGACCGACACCCGTATTGTTTTTTAGTGTATTTATAGACCTCTTCAATCAGATTTTGATATATTTTTTCGATACTTCGAAATTGTTTTAAAGCATATCACACACAAATCTACTAAATCACGCGTTATATGAGGCGATTTCAACATCGATTTCCTGAGTACATCCGAGTCTGCACATTCACCAATTATTCGATTCAAAAATCTTATCGACTCCTTCAGCCTTATTACTACGATAATACTACTCCACTCACCTCTCCGGTTCATCTCAAATATTGCTAGATCAAATTATCGTCAACAATGGAATCTCGTATCTCTCTGATATATTTTTTTCGCCGGATACAGCGATCACAGATCAAGTATTGATTATTAGTAAAAAACTAAAACCACTTAAAATCCTTTACAAGTTTTCAAAGTTTTCAACGATGTTACCACATCTCTAGACCGTGGAGAAAATCCTCAGGGTGTTTTTCTTGACTTATCCAAAGCACTCGATGTCATCGATCACGAAATTCTCCTTTCCAAATTGCATTCTTTAGGCATTCGTGGACTTCCACATCAATAGCTAACTTCTTATTTAAAAGAAAGATATGAACAGGTAGAAATATCCTATACTAAAAAAAAAAATTTCAGTGTTGTCTTTCAAAAACAAAGCCAGTTACTTGCGGAGTACTTCTAGGTTCAATTCTCGGCCCTATACTTTTTCTATTGTATGTAAACTACATGCCATCATTTACATCAGATTGCAAAATAGTTTTTTTTTGCTGATGATTCTCATTTA
The DNA here is from genome assembly GCA_002313205.1 of Laupala kohalensis. NCBI lineage: Eukaryota > Metazoa > Arthropoda > Insecta > Orthoptera > Trigonidiidae > Laupala > Laupala kohalensis. The sequence continues at coordinate 12,753 of NNCF01128990.1, forward strand.
CTATGTAAACATGCCAACGCACGAAATGTCTTGTCTAAGTTTCGGTTTGGTTCCATGCAAATCCTCTAATTGTAAACAATGACAAAACAGTGTCTATGACATTTCACAATAGTAATACAAAATCTATACCCCAGGTTTCTCTTTCTTTAAACGGAAAACAATTAAAAACTGTTACGAATACATAATTCTTAGGTCTCCATATACAAGACAACCTCAAATGGAATTGTCACGTTAACAATCTTAATTCCCAAATAAGTAAATTGTGTTACACATTCCAAATTAACGCAGTTAGTCCACGTATTTCCCGTTGCGTATATTTTGCAAACGTTTACTCCCATTTACGTTACGGCATTACCTTCTGGGGTAATTCCGGTCAGAGTATTCAAACATTCAGAATTCAGAAAAGAATAGTTCGGATAATTTGTAAATCTGACCCCCGAAACTCTTGTAAACCTGTATTCAAGAAATTAAATATCCTAACACTTCCAAGCATTTATAATTATAAAACGGTGGTGTTTATTAAGACCGAATTACTGAAGTGCCACCCTTGCTTTATACGAAACAGTCTCGTTCACGAACACAATACTAGCAATAGTAGTAATATTCATCGCCCTAGAGTGTCAACCACTCTTTGCCANACAACCACTCTTTGCCAAAGAGGACCTTATCATCCGGGAATCGTTCTATATAAATCCCTGCCCAATAATATAAAAGATATTATGAAATTGAATATCTTCAAATCCGCAGTTAAAAACTACCTTCTGCAACAGTGCTTCTACACTGTAAAATAATTTATTGGTTTTAATAAAAGTTAAATCCATCTTGTACTTTATCACGCCATTGCTGTAGTACTTTTTAAAAAACTTATAATATTTTCAAAAACTATTTTCTTGCATGATTGTGTTGTCNTCATATTAATTTAGTTTTATGTGTACTCAACATTGGCACGGTTGTGTACATAAATTCTGTAGCCTCATCCTGGCCCGGTTTTTTCTCCGGTTTTCCTTCGGGTAGAGGCGGATTTATCATACAGGTTCTCTAGGCTTTGTCTAGGGGCGTGTTTATTGTGATAATAAATCCTGAATTTAGTGTTTTTTTTCAACTCTTATGATTTTTAAACACTATACTCAGAATAATCCATAGTTCGATAATAACGTGTACATCTAATCTAAAATTACAAACATATTGACATTCTATTAGTATTATAACTCGCAGCTAACTTTTTATGTTATCTAGGAACTTATGCAAAAACAAATTAAATCCGCCTGTTTTAGGACCCTTGGTCGGAATTGATGAGATGGTCCCTTCCTTGCATCCGGAGAGTAAATTAGTTTATATTCCTCTATCAAATCTAAATAATTGAATATAGAATCAAGAGTTAATTTTTTCCAAACTTGTAAATAAAGTTTTGTAATGAAATATATATTTTTTATATTTATACCTTAACATTTTTTCTTTTCTGAAAGACTTACGTGTATTACAGTGTTTTAATGCATATTTTATAGCATAATATGATCATCTCTGCTGCATTTGCATCCCGAATTTCAATATCATTCACAGATAATTTTGCTTAAAACACAGCGTTCTGTGTCATCACAGGTTCTACATTCGAATACTTCAAGGAATGCAACTTTCTTCTTGATAAAACTGGCCACTTCTTCATCCGCATTTAAATGTATGTGTAAGAGTTCCTAAAAATATCATTTTTATTTTTAAATGATACTAGATGTATTTGACATAATATAAAGATACAATTAAAAAGTTTCACATTAAAAATTTAATTTTCTTGCATAAGTTTGGAATGGAAAGCCAAATAATACTTCGGAAATAAACAGATTTGTACAAAGAAAAAAACAATTGACAGAGGGGAAGACATTTAAATGTATTTAATATGAGAAATGTTTGTTCTGGAAAAATTTAGTCCCTACATTTTTATGACACTATGTTTTGTAAAGAAAGCGTGCATGCTTGCGTTTGAACAATCGTTTATTATCGATCCAATTTTTTAAAAAAATTTTTAAATCTTACAAGTAAATGAGGAAATATCAGTTTCTAAATTTTAGATCGGGATGTTCTATGACATTACGATATTATGTAAAGATTAATTCTTGAGTTTGGTCGATATGTTTATAAATTAGATACACAAGGATTTCTTTATGATTCTGTGTTTTTAGAAACAATAAATAATTCTCAAGTATATTTAAATGAGTTAAAGTATATGTTAAGTCAGTGGTCAACTGTGTAATCGAATAATGTCTTTCTGTGCAGGGAGCAAATGCTTTATGTCGGGCTGTCATCAGACGCCACACAGCGAAGGTTGCGTGGCTTCTGAAGCAAACTGCTAGTGACTTTAACGAAAGACACAAAGGAAAATGTGCTTTACATTTCGCTTTGGGTTTTAATGTAAACACACATCAACATAAAATCTCTCAAATGCTTCTCCAAGAACAAGTAAGCATTACCATAATATTCTTTTTTATCACATTTCTTACAAAAAAACCGGGACTATTCGATCTCTGTACATTACTGAAATTGAATAACAAACGAGCATATAATAATAAAATATTTTTTACATTTTCCTTTCAAGGTAAAATTCTTGCGTGTCTAATGTATAATATGATTTTTAATAGATTATGCTAATTTGATAAAAATATGTAGAATAAGTACAAAATAATTTCTTTCCTCCTATAAGAAAAGAAATACACATTGAAATGAAGTCATAACATATATTAACACCACAAATTATTTTATATTGTATTACAAATTATAATTTTTATATAAGATAATTTTATATTGTCAACGGTTTAAAAATACAGATTGTATTATTTAATGAACATTTTACAGTTAGAAAAATATCTCTTCTAAATTGCATTATTTAAGTAATTCCAAATTAAATTTTCAAAGACTGACAGAATATTTTATAAAAAGTATTCATTTACCAAAAATTTATGAATTTTATGTTCCCTATATTAATTCTTGATTTAATTGTATTGCGTTTTATAATATGAATTGAATCATTTCTATTTAATGTCACATATTCTTCTCGTAGTCTATAGATGTCGAAGCAGAAGACGATGATGGACTGACGCCGCTGTATTATGCGTCCGGTGTCGGTTGTATTTCCTGCGCAGATTTGATTCTCAACCGAGGAGCGAAGGTCGATGGTGGATCTTCATCTCCTTTAATTGCTGCGTGTGTCAGAGACTTCACGGACATGTCAAGGTAATACTGGAGTGTTCGTCAAATTTATTTTCTTGCTATCTTTTTTAGATGAATTATTATGTATTATTTTTCTTATATCCGAATTTTTCTGATATTTGCTATTTGAAAGAGTTATATATGTCTCAATTACCGTAATTCATCTAAGAGAATAGGGTAAACGAAGGAAAAGCTGCTCATAGAGTATTTTTCCGCATTTACGTTGTAAGTTTAATGTAATGGTAATACCCCTTTCTTACCAACCTCTTTTGTTGAATCACTTCAATATTCACATATGGGACAGAAAGTACGATGTAAGTATTTATGTAACTAAAACTAATACATTTTAAAAGTGTCTCAGAATTTTTTTCTTCTTTCAATGCGTTAACATGCGTTCACATTGTTGTTATGTACACATAATTTTGGGATAATGAGTCAATTTCTGTTTTTGTATTATAAGTAAAATTACTAGCTTTTTCTTACCGGTAGTGCTAGGGATAAATAGGTGCTTTGTAGTAATTCAAACCTTATTACTTATGAAACTTTTTCTCCTTACCACTGCAATTTTTTCCTCTCACTTTTGCATAAATCAGTAGTGATATAAATCAAAGGGTTTTATAACTAATAAGATACACTAATACAACGAAGAGTCAATCCATATGAACTCTACCAGAGTAGGTCGCGGGCGGTCATGAAATTTGACGTCAAATTGGGCAGCGAAGCTTTCTCCAGTCAACAGTCACAAACAGTATTCTCGTCAAAGAATAAACAAAATCTTTCGTTTGAAATCTTTAGACTCAATTTATTTGTTTTCTTATTAGTATTATGAATATCTTGCAGATTATGAATTGTAATGATAACTGTGTCTGCAAAAAAAAGTTTCGTTATAACTTCTTGTTTTATTGCCAAATATGCTGTTAAAGAATTCCCTTTTAGTATTAAAGTTTACAAAAAGTTCAAGTTGTAGTTCTTTGGCAAATTCGATTGCAAGAATCACGAAAGACCGTTTTGTAAAAATTTAATTGAAACGGATTGATATGTAGAGACAATTTGTTTGTTAGCATGGTGAAAGAAAATTACTCTTCTCAGATTACTGTGCTGTTTTTGTGCGGTTTTACTATTGTCAAGTATCTTATCTAACTCGCATTTGTGAAATCTCAATTACCAAATCTCAAATACGAAAATACCACATGAATGAAAGATTGCGATCATATTTTCGACAAAGTACTCAAATACCTAAAACTTCTGTATCAAATTACAGAACAGTAAGCATAACATTTGTTTTATGTATGTTCATGAAACGCAATATAGCAAGTAATGTAAGAGAACAGAGGAGTACAACATGACAAACAACATAGGTTCCCACCGGTGTACTCGTGAGAAAGCCAATTATTATCCTTATATCAGGACATCGCAGATGCGTTGGACAAGGGACAGACCATATACGCTGCCCTCGTAGTTTTTTTTAAGCGTATGATTTTTCCTCTTAATTTATATTTCAGGAAATATCAAATACTGGTACACATAGGTGGTAGCGTGGATTCTTGAATTTCTACGTAATTCGAAGCAAAGTGTTAGGGTTTTTGGAAATATTATCGGAAGAAGAAGAAGACGTCACATCAGGAGTGGCACATGGCAGTGTTCTGTGACCACTATTTTTTTAGAATTTTTAAACGACCTGCCTGGTAAATAAGATAAAATATTAGATTATTTGCGGATGACTGTTTTACTTACCGAACAATAAACAAGACGGGAGACAGAATGTTTTTGCAACCAGATCTTGATGAAAAGCACAAATAGGTAACTATAAATCTAATGAAAATACATTTAGAGAATTGTAAAGCTAATGTTTCACTCGCACACGCTTAAGGCACAATTGTTCCTATGATATCAGTACCGGAATTAAATTCATGAAAATATTTGGGTATCATGTTAAAGAACAATTTTGAGTGGTCTGATCAGGTTAACTGTGCGGCGCAAGAAGCTTGGAAGCCTGTAAAATAAATTAACGAATTTTAAAGAAAGGCAATAAATAGACGAAAAGAGAGTTACCACACACAACTTATATTAGGCCTCTACTGGAACATGAGTTCGCAAGATGGGATCTTTATAGAAAATATCAGATAAAGAATGAGAAAACAATTAGTAAAAAAGAGATAAATTTCATAAAAATGGGTAATAATGTGAATATTTACATAAAATAGAACATCTCAAAATTCGTAGAAAAAGAACAAGACTGAGATATTTGTTCAGTACACTTAAAACCGAACCAGTCGTGCCGGAATGCAAAAGTGCATTTAAAAAAAAATACTAGATTGGGAATACAAGTTTTTTTTTAATTTCGCGAAAGAAACAAAAAAACTGACGTGGGGAAATACTCGTATCCCAATAGACCTATGAGGGACAGAAGCAAATTGCCTGAGAGTGTCGTGGGAGCGCTGCAGGGCACTGCAACCTCTCTTATGTTCAAACACGCTCTATGAAAACGGGAGCAGACAAATTAAAACGATTAGGTAAGTTGGGAAAGAGTTTATACATTAGTGTGGATGGGAAACAAGTGGAATGATAGTGAGTAGTGAAGTGAAGTGAAGTGATACAATGGAAATAACTATTTTTGAAACAGTGGGAATTGAAATGTGAAGAGAAGTGCACGAAAGGGGTAAATCGAGTGTTAGGTCATCAGTGAAATAAAATGCCCAATAATATTTTTATCAATTATTTAGATTTTTAGTTAATAGTATTCGTATTTAATACTTCAATATGAGTTGAATCAAATAATTTAATGATTTACTCACAACAATTTTGATATCAGTGCTCCGTGATATGTATTTTTGATTTCTCTTCTATTGTAGTTTCTTAGTTTCTTACTTCGGGAAAGATCTGCCCATTTGCAGTAAATAAATATATATTTATATTATTATTATGTGGATGTTAAAACTGGAAAGTGCAAGAATTTTTCCCTAATTTTTCTCCACTANTCACTAACCAAAAGGAAACATTTAATTGTAAACGGTTGCAGACATTTTTTAGGACAAATAAACGTATTTCACTCATACCGTTGCTTTGAGGATTTTGATTTTCCTCATGTGATTACGTAAAAAGAGCAGAATCCAATAGACATGTTACATAACGTTACAAAATATATATAACAAACTGTCTCATTATGTTATTTAGGAAACCACTATCCATGTAATTAAGCCCTGTGGAAATGGTAGAGCTTCTTACATTAAATTTTTTTAATCGTTTAAATTAAAGAATAACCTTTTAATTCATTTTTATGTTTTAATAGGATAATTTATTAAGTTAAATTGCCATTTAACTCATTCAGTGCCTCTTTATTGCGAATTTTTCTTTCAGTCGATATGCCACAGTCTATCTCTTCAAAACACAACTATTTAGAACGTAATCAGCCGTCTTGTGTCGTTCGTAAGAGTGACTCAAACAGCAGCATTTGGAATTTGGAAATATTACATACGGGTTGTTCCTTTGTGGAAGTTTGAGTGTGGAATGTTAATAGGATACTATCGTAGAGTAAAGTGATTATAGTAAGCGAAAACTTTTGTATTTAGCCTTTTCTTGCAGCTGAGATTGATCACTGCTGCTTTTCGCACATTTATATTTGCTTCATTCATCGCGCTGCAGAATGTTCATTCGATCTGAGTGTTTTCAAGAATTTCTGACCATTAGTTTTTCTTTCTGTCATTTGTGCAATCTGCTATAAGCCTAAATATTAGGTTTTGAAAGATATCGAGAAAAATGTGAGATATTTTTGGTATCTTTGAATTATTTATAATGTTTGCATGATTGATTCTAAATAAATTACATTTTAACTATTGCAAATAATGTGACTACATGTTTGTTTTAACATTTTAAATAACTTGTGTAAGTATTCTAATGCACCCTTTTTTAGTTGTCTTGTGAACAACAACGTGCATTAAGATAGTTATAAAATTTAAAAAAATTAGGATTCGGTACTTCTGATGTGATTACCACAATTTTTTCTGAAAGTTACTTGGCATAAAAATATACAGAACATTTACAAGAACATACAACTCTGCTACCCACACAATACAATATAAAAAGAAAAATCCCTTGCAATTGATTGCGCAATATTACATTTTGCTCATTCTATGGGTCCGTGCATTTACATTTATCACTTATACAATAAATTATGGTCAAGGAAAATATCAAAACAGACACGAAATGAGCAATATTTTATTCCTTTTTTCCAAAAATTAATTTAATAGTTCTTTTAACACCTTTTCATCTCTTCTTTCTTTTTGAAAATCCCAAATTTTACAATAACTGCGACAGACTCGATTTCATTGAGACTTTTTTTTTTGCAAGATACTAGCTGCTCACTTAATTACAGAAATATGCAAATCCGTAATTAGCGTAATCACTTCGCCTAAATGTCTGCATCGCAGAGACGTATACTCACAACCAGCATATTTTCTTCGAAATCGGGTCAAACCACCACGGCCAGATACACCCCTTTTCTCCAACACAGGCTCCTACTGCTGCTACCAGGCTCTTACAGTGACCTTGACTCGACGACTGCTTACAACGCGGCTTTCCACGCGCTCCTTCGTTCTCGATCGGCTTTGCGGCAAATTCTTTCAGTCACCGACGTGCGAACGTTTTCGTATTCGTCCGACTCGTAATTCGGAAAACTTTTCCAATCCATAACTGGCTCCATTTGGAGCCCTGGAAAAAAATTTCTATACGCGTTCAACTTGCGTTTTACTCGGCCGTTCATTAATAAATTTGACTGTGATAAATACAGCAAAATTTGAATCTTCTAAATTGTGTTTTTACGCCCTCTCGAAATTCTCGAACTCAAAATCAACGTTGTAGTGATTTACGTGAAATTCGGACCCACTCGTCCCCTCTCGATAATTCGCGTACAATTGAGACTGGATTCTCACCGCCAATGATCCGTATAAGACTCAAAGTCAACCGTCTCTTCCGATGACCCGCGTACTAATGAGACAGATACATGTCGTGTTCCACCTTCTCAGTGCTAATCCCCATTCTTCCTAAAACTCATGCACGGTGCATTCCGCCAACCAATCATCTCGTCGCCGGTTTTGCGTCGCTAACTTCATAAGATGTATTCACATTTTCGTAGTTCTTATAATCAGATTTCAAACGTTTTTCGTGTGTATCCTATAACTCGCAAAACGCATTTTTCTTGTCGCTCATTCTAATCGGTATTATTTGGTTTTTCGCTTTCTATTAAAGCCATTATTACTCGCACATATTTCTGAATAAAACCATAATATCCTCTAACGAATCAGGGTCGTTAGAGTATATTTATCAAAAATATATACAATACTATAAAAAGTTGTCATAACCCAAAGCACTTAACGTCAAAACACAAAAAAAAATTATGATATAGAATTTTTACGGCATTTGTGGATTGGAAAATCTCTACTTCCTTACATAGAGTTCCACAAGATCCAATTTAATCCTTGTATAATCTCTTTTTTAACTCCTTCACCCATTAGAAATAAATCTGTATGCTTATTATTGTGTTCTGTTATTTTTTATGTAAACTCGTCAATGCTTTAAAATGTTTAACTAACATTTCATGCAGATTTCATGCCATGTGACTCATTGTAAGCACAAATAAATAAGTAACTATGTCACTACCCATTTGTAAAGTGACATATCTTGACATAGGAACACTAAATCTTTATTCACGATAACTCCAAATGATGTTGTCACATTGATAATAAAAATTCCAACAAACCCCAGTGGTCTGTGCGTTTCTGTTTCTTGTCAATGTTGTTAATTTCTGCAATTCCTTCTACATATGTTTTTCTAATATATTTTCCGGGATATTTCGTTACGATCTTACCAGAAATCCCAAACCATTTAAAACACTTAAGAAAGTAATTGGAATGAAAGGTAATGAAAGAACAAAATTTATTTTTCTTAAATGGAGGGTTAAGATTTACATATTTTACCATTATAACTACGTGTACAAGAGTATTTTTGCTTTTATTAAATCGAATTATTGGTTTAAATTTATCTTCTCTATTCTGAAATTCTATTTACTGTTTACAACATTCAATTTCGTGTACACTTTTTCTCACAATGGTAAATTTACTTTATATATCTAATAACTAAATAAATTTATTATTATGTATGTTTTTATAGTTTTTATCGTATACTATGAAGCGATCAATAATTTTACATACTCGTGGTGGTACACGGATTATTCTTCAATACGAACTCCAACAACCACAATGAAATTTTAAGAGTTTATGTATATTCGAAATAATAGGTATAATCCTATCTTGTACGCGGATGTGATCATATAGAATTCTTTTAAAATATCACACGTTACGAGTATTATGGATGCATTAAGCTCCAGTGTCAAAATATACGATACCTAAATTTGTTGCAATAATCATGAAATTTGCTAGAGAATTCCATCTTCCCCATTAAGGAGGGCAATTTCAGTTCCGAATTTTCAGCTAGCGACTGTCTTTCGAAGAATTTTCCATTGATCTTCCACAACCTTTGAATTCTCAGTTTACCCTATTCGAACCCTATGAGAATTCTGGCGATTGAGTGATTTCCGAAATAAACCTTGAATATCTCCAACCTACAATTTTAATCGTTCTAACCGTGTGGTATGTAATCAAAGGTAATTTTTTTTTCAGATTCCTCCTCGACAATGGGGCTTCGGTAAATAAAAGAGATGGATATGACCGCACTGCTCTACACTATGCCGTAACCACACAGAGTGAGGAAGTCGTTCACTTGCTGATTGACAGAGGAGCAGATACTGCACTGGAAAACGAAAATGGAGAAAACGCACTTGATATCGCCTTTAAAAAAGATTCTGAAAAAATAGTGGAAATGTTACTACAACGTGTGGTAAGTGACAAAGAAAGAAAATATAGAAACATCAACTCCGCGAGCTTTAACTGTAATGAACTACAAAATCAATAATATTATTTCTTTTATGGGTAGCTCTTGTTAACACACTCCCATTATTCACAAATCTTTTGTATACATATATGTGTGTGAATAATGCTAACGATCCACTTATTACGAAAAATAAATAACAATATTTTGATAGTGATTCCTTCGGTATATAAGAAAAGTAGGACCTTCTTTTCTAACGAAATACAACAAATGAAGGATTCATTTGATTGCGCTCTTTATTTCGTTGAAAAAAGAATTATTAAAGTAGCCTTCCTCTGTTGTCAAAAAGTTGCTCGTGAGCAATGTATAAAGCATCAACAGAAGAAGATGGCATATGAATATATTTATTCAACAAGGAGTAATGATAATACATAGCACGGAAAAAATTTATCGCAGTGAAAATAGTAACAACATAACATTGTATCTCGTTAGTAAAGTATTATGAATAATATTGTATTACAAAAATTATGCAAATATTGTTGGGCAAAATAAGTGGTAGATTTTTAAATTCACGAGCACAAAAATTTGAATGTTCTGAACAAGATGTAGTAAACTTAGATTGCATTCACTTCGAACATATCATCGAATGGGATAATACATTAATATAACAGGATAAAGTTAACTCTAGTAAACATTTAATTTTATTTTCAAATGTATATATTCAATTGGCTAGCCTNTAGGGCAAAATAAGTGGTAGATATTTAAATTCACGAGCACAAAAATTTAATTGTGCTTAACAAGATGTAGTAAACTTAGATTGTATTCATTTCGAACATATCATCGAATGGGATAATACATTAAAATAACAGGATAAAGTTAACTCTAATAACATAGTATTTTATTTTAAAAAACGTATATATTCATTACAATTTCGTAACTTTTTTGTGTGTTTCCTGCTTTTTCTGTAAACAAACTTTCAGTTTCCATTTTCGTTTCAATGTTCCGTTGCTACGTTTTCGTTTCGTGTTTCAATTTGTTTCATTCGACGACGACTCAAACGATAAGTCAGATCGTTGTGTTCTGAAAATGAACTAAAAACTTAGAAAGTATATCGAAACTATCTAAGTAAAAGGTGCAAGTGGTTATTTATATATTTATCTTGAATTCATTTACGACATAACGAAAATGTTTTGACAGAAACGTAATTCGGCAAATACTCTGACACATTGCAATTTCTGTAGGATTTATTCTTTATTAGTTTCAAAATGACCGCAAGGAATACAAATAAAAAGTTATAGGGCAAGATATTCAATTATTATTACCTTAATATAATATCATCACAGTATATTTTGATGAGCGAAGTTAATGGGATGTGTCTGTTGTGCAGAAGTGAGGGATGAAATTTCCAATGTGGAGAGCCAATATGTAGAGGTTTCAGAAATGTGTAACAACATCTAAAGATAAATAGAATATATGAAAAATATTGACAGGTTAAGAAGTAAGTTCTTGTAATCCAGATCTAAACATCAAAAGAGTATTTGCATTTTAATATCAGAAAAGACCGATTCTAAAGAAACGAATAATGAATAAAGAGTTAATTTTTTAAACCTTGTAAATAAAGTTTTGTAATAAAACATTTAGTTCCTTTATATTTATACCAAAACATTCTTTATTTTTTGAACGACCCACGTATATTACAGTGTTTTAATGCATATTTTATTGCATAATACGTTCATCTTTGCTGCATTAGCAACCCGAATTTTAATAATATTTACAAACAAATTTTTGCTTAAAATACAGCGTTCTGTGTCATCACAGGTTCTACATTCGAATACTTCGAAGAATGCAACTTTCTTCCTGATAAAACTGGCCACTTCTTCATCCGCATGTAAATATATGTATAAGAGCCCCTGAAAACATCAATGTTATTTTTAAACTATATATTTGACATAAAATATAAAAACATTAAAAATTTTCACATAGAAAATTTGATTTTCTTGCATCAGTTTGGAATGGAAAACAAATAATAATTCGGAAATAAACATTTGTAAAAAAAACCAATATACAGAGGGGAAGACATTTAAACGTATTTAATATAAGAAATGTTTGTTCGGGAAAAATTTAGTTCTAACATATATATGACACTAAGTTTTAAAAAGAAAACGTGCAGGCTTGCGTTCGAAATTTATTCCCTACAATTTTTTGGCACTATGTTTTGAAAAGAAAGCGTTTGAAGAATCGATTATTATCGATCCAATATTTTAAAAAAAGTTTTAAATCTTACAAGTAAATGAGGATATATCAGTTTCTAAATTTTAGATCGGGATGTTCTTTGACATTACGATAAAATGTAAAGATTAATTCTTGAGTTTGGCCGATATGTTTATAAATTAGATACACAAGGATTTCTTTATGATACAGTGTTTTTAGAAACAATGAATAATTCTCAACTATATTTAAATGAGTTACAGTATATGTGTCAGTGGTCAACTGTGTAATCGAATAATGTCTTTTTGTGCAGGGAGCAAATGCTTTATATCGAACTGTCATAAGACGCGACACAGAGAGGGTTGCGTTGCTTCTGAAGGAAACTACTAGTGACTTTAACGAAACACACATCGAAGGAAAAAGTGCTTTGCATTGCGCTTTGGGTTTTAATGTAAACACACATCAACATAAAATCTCTCAAATGCTACTCCAAGAACAAGTAAGCATTACCATAATATTCTTATTTACCACATTTCTTACAAATAACTGGGACTATTCGGTCTCTGTAAATTACTGAAATTGAATAACAATCGATCATAACATAAAACAATATTTTTTACATTTTCCTTTGTAGATATAACACTTGCGTGTCTAATGAATTATAGGAATTTTAATGACTTATGATAATTTGATTAAAATATGTAGAATAAGTACAATATTATCTATTAATTTCTTTATGAAATGAAAAGAACCTTGTAATAAAGTCCAAACATGTATTAACACCACAAATTATTTTAAATATTATTACATATAATAATTTTTATATAACAGAATTTTATATTGTCGAGGGTTTAAAACAACGGATTGTATTATTTAATGAACATTTTACAGTTAGAAAATTATCTCTCATAAATACATTAATTTAAGTAATTCCAAAGTAAATTTTCAAAGACTGACAGAATATTTTATGAAAAGTTTTCATTTAAGAATAATTTATGAATTTTATCTTCCCTATACTAATTCTTGATTTAATTGTATTGTATTTTATAATATGAATTGAAGCCATTTCTATTTATTGTCACACAATCTCTCTTCTCGTAGTCTATTGATGTCGAAGCAGAAGACGATGATGGACTGACGCCGCTGTATTATGCGTNTGTCACACAATCTCTCTTCTCGTAGTCTATAGATGTCGAAGCAGAAGACGAAGATGGACTGACGCCGCTGTATTATGCGTGTCGTGTCGGTTGTGTTCCCTGCGCAGAATTGATTCTGAACCGAGGAGCGATGGTCGATGGTGGATCTGCATCTCCTTTGATTTATGCGTGTAAAAGAGACTTCACGGACATTTTAAGGTAATTCTGGAGTGTTCATAAAATTGATTGTTTGCTTTCTTTTGTAGTTGAATTATTATTATTTTTTTCTTATATCCGATATTTTTTCTGATATTTGCAATTTGAAAGAGTTATGTATTGCAATTTGAAAGAAAAAGAGCTATTACATGACAAACAACATTGGTTCCCTCCTGGGTTCTCGTGAGAAGCCATATAATATCGTTAAGTTAGAACATCGCAGACACGTAAGACAAGGGACAGACCATATACGCAGCCGTCATAGCTTTATCTAAAGTGTTTAATTTAATACCTCTTAATTTATTAATTCAGGAAATATCAAATACATGCATAGATAGAAGGGTGGTAGCGTGGATCCGTGAATTTCTACGTAATCCGAAGCAAAGTGTTAGGGTTTTTGGAAATATTATCGGAAAGAAGAAGAAGACGTCTCATCAGGAGTGGCAAAAGGCAGAGTTCCCGGACCATTACTTTTATAGCATTTATCAACGACCTGGTTGAAAAAAAAGTTTAAATATTAGATTATTTGCGGATAACTGTATAATTTATCGGACAATAAACAAGACGGAAGACAGGAAATTATTGCAACGAGACCTTGATGAAAACCACAAATCGGTAACTATAAATCAAATGTAAATAAATTCAGATAAGAGTAAAGCTGTATGTTTCACTCGTACCTGCTTAAAGCAAAATTGAACCTATGAAATCAGTACCGCAAGTAAATACATGAAAATATTCGGGTATCATTTAAGAGAATAAATTTGAGTGGTCTGATCAGGTTAACAATTTGGCGCAAAAAGCTTTGAAGTCTGTAAATTTTATTAAACGAATTTTAAAGAAAGGCAATAATTAGACAATAAGAGTGTTAGCATACATATCTCGTGTTAGACCTCTACTGGAACATGAGTACGCAGGAAGCGTTCATTTTAGAAAATATCAAATATAAGAATTAGAAAAAAATTCAGTAAAAAAGTGATAAAATTCATAAAAATGGATAATAATGCGAACATAAAAATAGAACATCTCAAAATTCGAAGAAAAAGAACAAGACTGGGATGTTTGTTCAGAAAACTTAAAAACGAACCAGTCGTGGCGGGATATCAAAGAGCGTTTGGAAAAACCGATTAGATTAGGTAGACAAGATTTTTTTAAATTTATTGAAAGAAACAAAAAACAGACGAGGGAAAATACTTGTCTCTCAATAGTTTTATGAGGGACAGGAGCAATCTGCCTGAGAATGTCGTGGGAGCGCTGCCGGGCACTGCAACATCTCTTATTTTCAAGAACGCTCTAAGAAAACGGGAGCAGACAATTTAAAACGATTAGGTAAGTTCGGAAAGAATGAATACGTTAGTGTGGATGAGAAACTATTGGAGTGATAGTGGGCAGTGAAGAAAAGTGATACGAGGGAAATAACTTTTTTAGAAGAAGTGGGAAGGGAAATGTGAAAATAAGTTCTCGAAAGGGGTAAATCGAGTGTTTAGATCATCAGTGAAATTAAATGCGGAGTAAGTTTTTTATTACTTATTTATGTACTTTAGAGTAATTTTTTTATATATTTAATACTTTAATATTAGTTGAATTAAATACTTTAATATTAGTTGAATCAAATAGTTTTTGATATCAGTGCTTTAAGATATGTATTTTTGAATTTCTCTTCTATTGTAATTCCTTAGATTATTACATCGAGTCTGTTCTGACAATTAGCAGTAAATAAATATATTATCATTATGTGTATGTATGAACTGGAAAGTGCGGGTTTTTGTCCCAAGTTTCCCTCCACTAACCAAAAGGAAACATTAAATTCTAAACTTTTACAGACATTTTTAAGGACAAACAAAAATCTTTCACTTACACCGTTGTTTTCAAGATTTTGATTATATTAAAAAAGAGCAGTATCCAATTGACATGTTAAGTAACGTTAGAAAATGTATGTACAAACTGTGTCTTAATGTTATCCAGGAAACCACTTTCCATATAATGTAGTCCTGAGGAAATGGTAGATCTAATTACATTAATTTTTTTTTTAATCGTGTAAGTTAAAGTAATTTTATATACATGGAGTTCTCATGTGGATGCTAGAGTGTGAAATGTAAATAGGATACTATCATAGAGTAAAGTGATTATAGCAATCGATATATGTTGATTTTATCCTTCACTTGCAGCTGAGATTAAACAATCTGCTGCTTATCGCACATTCATATTTGTTTCATTCATTGCGCTGTAGAATGTTCACTTGATCTGAGTGTTGCCAATATTTCCTGACCATTAGTCATTAGTCATTAGTCAGTCCTTCGGTCATTCGTGCAATCTGCTTCAAGTCGAAATATCTTGTTTTGTGACATACGTGATATTTATGGTATTTTTGTAGTAATTATAAAATTTACTTGATTATTTCTAAAGAAAAAACAATTTTAACTATTGTTAATAATGTGACGACATGTTTGTTTTAACATTTTGTAAAACTTGCGTGAGTATATTTATCAAAAATACTTACAATACAAAATAAATTTTCCATAAAAGATTTAATCCAAAGCAATTCACTTCAAGTCACAAAATTCTTTTTTTGATATTGAATTTTTACGGCATTTGTGTATTGAAAAATCCCTACTTCCCTACATAGTGTTCCGTAAGATCCAAATTTAATATTTGTATATTCTTCTTTTTAACTATTTCAATTATTAAAAATGAATCTGCATGCTTTATATTGTGTTGTGTTTTTTTATGTAAACACGGCAAAGCTTCAAAAATTTTAACTAACATTTCGCGCAGATTTAATTTCAAATGTTGTAAATTTCTGGAATTTCCGCAACAAATGGTTTGCTAATATATTACCTATATTCGGGGATATTTCGTTACGTTCTTAGCAGAACTCTTACACTATCAAAATACTAACGAAAGTAAATAGAGTAAAACGTATAAAAATAACAAACTTTATTTTCTTTAAATAGGGGGTAAAGATTTACATATTTTACCATTATTACTACATGTACAAGAGTATTTTTTCTTTAAAAAAATCTAATTTTGGATTTAAATTCTCCTTCTCCATTCCGAAAATCTTTTAAATATTAAAAAAATGAATTTCGTGTACACTTTACCGCACAATGGTTATATCACTTTATATATTGTAACATTTTTTATAAAATTATTAAATAAATAATTAATGAATGGGTTTTAAGGTAAGATGAGCTTCGGTTAAAGAAGTCGTATATTTAAATAAACCAACTAATAAAATTTTAATTAATGACCAAGTATAAGCTAATGATAGGAACTTGGACGGGCGGGGTTCGTGCCCAAGTCTTTAAGAAAAACACACATTTTTGGTAATAGAACAACGCGTAGCACAATAAATAAAACTGGCTTTATTTAAATATAAATACATTTTTCAAACTTACTACGCGCCCCGTTATGACATGCATCATGAACACTACCCTAGATTTGCCCCCAAAATTTACACTCTAAATTCACATAACACTCACAATGCTGTGGGTTCACTAAGCAGTTCCCACTATCCATTTCCAAGATTTTCTTTACTCAAATCAGCAAAAACCAGAGGAAAGCTAATCGGTTTGAGTTCATTAGGGAAATATATTATATTACCCGTTAGTCATTTCTTGTCGTAACACACGCTTTCTTTTAGTGACAGACTCATTTGCTCGCGTTTACTTTGTCTGGAAGCTACCAGTAATTACAGTTTCCTTATCAAATAAGATAGTTGAAAGGTAGGCCACCTTATACCAAACTGCGGTCGCTAGGAGCGGACGCTCGGTTCAGTGACCCGTGCATTGTTGTCTGCTGCAACCAGGAACTCCTTCCCTACGGTTGGCTCCGCCGCCGTTCACCACTCCATTCATCGACGTCTCTGGCCCTTCCCAGGATCCATGTCATAATTAAGGCTCTTGGCCTTGCGACCCGAATCGTGGACTACCGGTTCACGCCCGAAACTCGCCACGGAGAATTTCTCCCAAAGTAAAAGTCAATGGTTCATTCCCACAAGTGCTACGCGTCTATTACGATACAACGAGATGATAATGCTATCAATATGTCACAAATTCATGAATCAAGTTCACTCGTTAATAAACAAAATTAACGCGAGACGCTCTAGAAAATATTCAAAAGCCGAAGTGCTAACTCACATCGCTATGCTGCCATCGACCCATAAATTCGAACGAAAACATTTCCGAAAATAAGCTCATTTCCCTAATGTTCTAAAAAGAACTTAGGAATCAAAAATCGCACAGACTCGTATATTCGTCTCAGAATATACTCGTACAAGTAATAAGCTCAACAAGAATGAATCTCAGAATTTCTTCTTCTCGTATGTAATATGAATGAATCTCAGAATCTCTTGAATATATCTGAACAGTCGCGTCAATAAGTATCAATCTCAGAATATCCTGAAGTGATCTGCACACGCCTTTTTATAATTTCATATCCCCCTCTTCTATACAAAATGTAAAAAATGTTCACGCCTTCCTATGTGTCGTGTGATCTCTAATAACCAATCATTTCCTACGTGTTTTTTCAAGCGAGCTTCCTTGGATGAGCTGAAACGGTGGTGACGTATGTTTAAGCAGAGCGAAACATGTCGCTCGTTTCCAGAACAACAACCTTCGGTACTCCGATGCCATTTGGATACCTTATGCTCACTCTTTCAACCTTTCACACGCCCGGTTCTATTGTTTTGTACTTTCCGTCGGTTACTCAAAGAACCTGAAACTTCTCGGTTGGAGAGGAATCTATCTACGGCTTCACCATGCTGACGCTTATCGTGGATGGTGTCACGGTTTTATTTTAACAATGTCTCCTAGAAGAAGAAAAATCCGCCAGAAACCGGCGACTTTGGTACTCATATCTCGTTTAATAATATAAAAGGGGGTATAAAGGAGAGAGGAAGGAAGATGAGTATCTTAAAATTTGAAGAAAAAAGTGAGTAAATAATGTAAGAAGAGAAATTTTGGAAGATTAAAACTTATGAACAGGTAGTTTGAGAATACCTGAAGGGATTTTTTTTTGTCCCGCAGGATTCACCCTGCGTTTCAGAAGGTGCCCTCGTGCGATAGAATTGCCGCTGTGTACGGCGACCTTCCCGCACCAGAGCGAGAATATCTGGGGGGGGGGTGTCAGGTTGAGGGGCAGTGGTAGGTGTAGAGGTACTGTATTGTCGGAAGATAGTATGTGGTTCGTAACGTGCGTGATGGCCCGGTCAATGACGTGGGGTGAAGTACAGGAGATGAGAATACACCTTCCGGCTATACCGGGAGGTGTATCCTTTCCAGTCCGTCTTGATGGTCTAGGCAGGTTTAAGATCGTGAAGGATAGGGCCTGGCATAGAGGAGAAAATTATGGGGAGATGGTCGGAGGTTAGCTCGAACCGGGTGTGTGGAGTGGTGATCTGGATATTGGAGTAGAGAAGGAAAATGTCAAGGATGTCGTGGGGAACGGTGTCAACTAAATGATTGGGTCCAGAGGGCGGAGGAAAGATGAGATTAGGATGTTGTGCAATGTAGGTAGCCGGATTCCTACCACCGGAGTTACAAACTTTGGCATACCATTCGGTGTGCTTACAGTTGAGATCTCCGGCAAAAACGATGCCGTCACCTTGATTACGGAGAGAGTCAAGATCCTGTCGAGAGTCATTTTAGGCCTCCAGTACGCAGACACCAGAATGACTGGGCCCCTTGGAGTGCCAATTTCCAAGACCGTGGCTTCAAGAGGCTTCTGGAGGAGTTGGAAGACGAGAATGAGGAATAGGTTTTCGAATAGCGATGGCTGTACCACTGCGGGGGTTGTGGTTTGGGATAGCGTTGGGTCTATCATTACGCAAAATGTGATAGCCCGGAAGAGGATTAGTAAGTGATAAAGTATACCATGTCTCCAGAAAAATTAGGACATGGATAGAGAAGTCAGTAAAAAATTGCCGGATTTCAGAGGTATATAAGATGATGTCATGGCAGTTCTACGACGCGAAATAGATAATAGTTTTAGAGGCCATTTAGAAGAGGGGGACGAGAACATTTAAGGCGTTAAGAGCCTTAAATAGAGAAGGGCAAGGGGCTGAAACAATTAGAAGTATTAATATAATTGCGTCAAAAATAGCACGAATATTAAACTTTTTAAATAATTGTAATAGCCCAGCTAAAGACTGGAGTCTGCAGCAGATATCTTTGTACGTAGAGATAAAATTTAGGCGAAGCAGGAGGAGAAGGAGTAGATGGACCAGTGGTCCCTTGCACGATGTTGGCGAAGGACGCTAACAGCGACCTCGGATCTCGTGCCGCGGTCACGTTTGCTCTCATCAGGGTATTTGCTCTACGAGTAGCCTGAGTATTGGCGCGCTGCTCTTGAGCGCGTGCGACCTGTTCGGCTCGACGTTTTTTAAAATCGAGAAAAGACGGGCAACCCGACCAGGCGGCGCAATGGTCACCGGCACAGTTATTGCAGGCGAGGCAAGTAGTCCGTGGAGAGCACTGCACCAGGTCACGGGGGCCCGCGCACAGGGGACAAACGACGTTTCATCATCAGTGATTGCGAGTGTGACCCCAAACCTGTCATCGCGTTCAGTGAGCGATCTACTTAGTTCTTTTGCACTCCTCTAGCGTAACCCGCACATTTCCCAAGTACCGGAGGTTTAGGCGAAATTTTGAATTGCAGAGTGCTCTAGCTCCTACACGTGAAGACACAGATGGATCCACCGGTCCGTTCCATTCTTTCGTTGGAGTTCCGAGAGGTGGAATACCTGATATCCCTTGTTGGAAATATCTGCACGTAGTGATTCGAGGTCTTCATTCGGCTGAAAGCCTCGAATCATTAGGCAGTGACGTCTCTTCTCCGTCAACCGGTGAAAGAAGAATGAGGTGTTGGTATCTTCATTCTTCAGCGCAGTCGGCATCCGGAACCACAGCCTAGCACAATAGAGTGCGCGCCCGTGTTGCATCCAGTCAATTTAATTTGGAACAAGCCTGCAGGTCTCGTAGGAGTTCTCGGAGACGAGCACATTTTCTATGTTTATGTCCCCGCCCAGTCGGCCGTTTTCGGCGTAACCTTAATTAGACTTGGCGGTGGTGGTAGAAGCGGTTGACGTTTGTGAAAAAGTAGGAGCTGCAGAGGATGTAGCTTTCCCTTCACAGNAGTAGCTTTCCCTTCACAGTCATAGGTCAATATCGGAGACTGAGAGCCGGATGTGCTGACCGCGCGAATGGAAGCAGCGACCGTGGGCCCTACAGAATTTACTTTTTTTCTCGTCCCTAATGTCATTAATATTTTTTTCGGCGGTGTTAACAGGCACGCTAATGTGTGGAAATCACTTTGATAAGTTCAGGATCCTACGTATCTAAACCGGATTGGGGCGAAAGATCTTTTTCACTAGTGTCAAACCCTCTTCACACTCTATTTTATCATGGGGACGGTGCGCCGGGACAATTCTGATTATGCACCTAGGTGCAGTCTTTATTAGATTTAATTCCTCCGGGGACTCATCTGGTAGCGCCAGAAAGCTGGTGGCAGCAGTTCTTGTCAATGCACCAGACTCACCCTGAAGGAGAGCAGTGGACGCAGGTTCGCAGCACAGTGGACGCCATCAGTGCAGCAGCGGGAATAGTCTCAAGTCGTTGCTTTTAATGATTAGCTGTTGTTTGCGAAGTTATCTCGCAGAAGTCAGGTTTTGGTTGGCCGGCGACCTCTTCGCCGCCGAGTTGGTAGAAGCCGTCTCTGTAGGTTGGCTATCCACACTAAATGAAGTCGTCGGCGCTCCCTCGTTTACGACACGAAGAAAGCCGTCGATAACCGACGGATCAATCGTGGCAGATATCACTATATCGAAGTTCAAAAGATTCCGAAACTCAGGCTAAAATCCGCGGTTGCTCTCGCGACAGCAAAAACGCACACAATTTCTGCATCATAAGGTGCTGCCAGAGAAGTAGGCAACGTCAATGCGCCACGAGATGGATGCAACCCGCACGACACTGGTTGCCTCAACAACGTATTGCAGTCAAAACTTGCACTACGCGCATGTCCTCGCCCGTAGGTTTGAACTTCGCGTCGCGGAATTACGTGGTCCGAGAGTAATAAAACGTCAAGAGACCGGGCGCTAATTAACAATTCAAAAACGCGGGAACCCGGAGCGCAGAAGCACACGTCCGTCCTCCACGCCGGCCGAGATCGGAATGCCAAAGGAACTGGCTACTGCACTTTGCTATAAGAATTGCCGCCTTTTTTCAGGATCCTGCGTCGCGCCTCCGGTACATGTGTTGTTTTGTTGCTCATTTATCTCTCTCTGTTTGAGGATCTTTACAATCTTTTTAATAACATTGTTGAAAAGTAAACCACCTTCTTGAAGCGCTCCCGAGACCGCTCATTAGTTAATTCTTAAGTTAATTTTACATTGTTCCGGTCCCGCCTTTTTCTGCTGTCTGCGCGGGCTTCTAAGCTAGCCATGTCTCGTGACAATTTCGCATCTCGTGTTTCCACCCCTTCCCCCTAATGTTTGAAATGCCGACTAACTATTTTTTCTCATGTTCCTAATTATATTTAAGTTGCCGGGCGACGCGCCGACCACTGGCGGGTATCCTTCCCTCTTTAAAAAAGGGTTTTATGATTTCATTCCTTTCCCTTCCAAAAACTAATGGCCTTTCTAAAATACCGACACCCACACCCTCTGACAGTTCCGGGTGTGCGATGACAACCGTCTGCCCACGCTGTATTTTCCAACAGTTTGAATTTTGAACAAGGATTTCCACTAAAATTATTATTTCATAACAATAAACAAAAACTGAATAAAGTTATAATTTTGTATCCTTTTGTCGTAAGCCTCACTCGCACCTCGCTTGGTTGGCCAAACTGCAAGTTTTAACACGGCAAAGGGGTAAAGGGGAAGGCGGAAAAGGAATGTGTGAAGGAAGTGATGTATGATGTGGGGAGGTTAGGATTGAGGTTTAGGTTCCAGTGTGTGAGATCAGTTTTATTACTCACATTAGTTGGTGACGGAGTTCAGGTCCAGAGAGAGGTGTTGCCAAGGCCATGATCGTAGCGCTGTTGTAGCTCGGTAGAGTCAACTCAGGATGCTCTGGTCGGAAAGAGGTTGTGTTTCTCACATTCCCATTTTCCTTTTCATATTTGGATTGCTGTACACACTATAATTCAAATTCCTATTATTCCGAAAATTATATACATTACCCATGACACTATTTCTAACCGTAATATACTATCTTGGCCTGCTCATCACAGTGTCTGTCTTTTTTCTCCACAAAAATTACTGTCCGCATTTTATGAGTGTTTTGATTCATCAAAGCCTCTAGAAACTTACTCTCTGCCTTCATTTCCTTTCTAAACTCCAATTGATAGATGTTGCAAATTCCTGAGGATCAGGAAAGCACTGTCGGAAATTAAGACGGAATTGAAAAGTTAGAAATATCAAAAATTGGAGTTAATATTGGTAAGAAAAATGACCACAGCAACCACATTGAAGTAAAAAACTTCTTTCTAAATGTCACTGAATTGTAATTTAGTCATGTCACCCCAGGGTTGCCGAAACATTTGATAAAAAAGATACACGTGCGTCAAGTGCGACCCGCGTATCCTCCTGTACATTGGAAATTTTCTGTTGGAAATATAAAATTAAAAAAAACTGTTTGTCTGTCGCAATTCCAGATATGTAATATAACCTCTTCCCAAGGATATTTAGCAACCCTCTTTGTTTCCGAGAACTTCGTTTCACGACGTTTAATTCTTCCTGCGAATTTCATATTTCCCACTAGTTGTACTCTTGTATTCTTGTAACAATGACGTCTAAGCCGTCGCACTCGTATTTTTGCGGTTCTTTAATCTGTAAAAAAATCTGTTTGCTCGGTCACACACCTGCCCCAGCGCTTCCTCTACTTCANACAGATCTACCACTCGGCACACGACACTATTACTGTGTTCCGCGTCACAAAGACTATCCCTGACACGTACACTAGTCCACATGTCATCCAGACTATGCATAAAAGATCCGTCTTCCTTAGTGGCTGCACTCGCGTCCATCTGTAAGACGTACATGGATTACCTTTCTCTTATTATAATTACTAATCTTCTTCATTATTCTTCCTAGTTGCTGTCTCTCCTTTGCCCTCTGCTTCGCCCGGGGTCTCCTGTATTCTCCTGGCGAAAGTTCAGGCAACTCTTCCCCAAACTCCCAACTCCTTCGTGATGTTACCATCTCTGGCTCGGTATCCTGCCGCTCGGCAGGCGCTGGTGCGGGAAACGAGTCGTTCTTCTCATTCCGTTCGCCTGGCAGCTCCTCCATCCTTACGACACCTGTGTACTGCGGGCTCAATCCTCGCGTCCACGGCCTCTTGGAGAGGTCCGACTCGTCCCAGACATCGTAGTCCGTCTGGACTTCGCGTTCATCTCCCGTGTACACACTATTTAGCACGTGTACTTCCTAGCCTTTGGCAAAGGTTGTAGGGAGACCTTGCCTTCGGTTGAATAGACTGATCAACCTTTTCTGGCTGTGGATCCACACTCTTGTCCCGTGATGTATGCGTCGTTTTTTGTCAACACTACACTGGGTGATTATTCCTCTGCTTCCTGAGGTAGAAGTAACAAGTTACTGTGGTGGGTGATCTCATCCTACGTACAATGTAAGGCCCCTCCCATCGAAGTGCGAACCTCCTTGTATGTCCTGGTAATATTCTGAAATTCTTTAACAGCACCCACGGCCCTTCGTGAATAGGAGTAAGTACCCTACCCTTATTTACCTTGTCTATCACTAATTATGAGTTCTTTAATTATACCTCCGAGCGTAATTAAGGGCGACACACAGGATTACTTTTATAGGAAAACACTTTTTTGAAAATGAAACGGAAGTTGGAAATAACTTCCCTTTACCATATTTATGTGTCTCCTTAAAAAATGTATGCTTGGTTTTTCTATAAAATTAATTTACGATTTTGTATCTGGGTATCGTTAGGATGTTTCTATTATCACAATTCTAGTATTTTTTTATATTATCACAATTCTACCAATGTTTTGGAGATATATTGTCATAATATCGCATATATATGCTGCAGATTAATAATTATATGTACATATTATGCCTCATTAGCGTTTTTTTTCTTCAGATTTCTCCTCGACAATGGGGCTTCTCTAAATAAAAGAGATAAAAATGGCGACACTGCTCTACATCATGCAGTACAGGATGAGAATATGAAAGTCATTCAGTTGCTAATTGACAGAGGCGCTGATATCGCACTGAAAAACGTAGATGGAGAAACTGCACTTGACCTCGCCATTGAAGGGGATTCTAAAAAAATACTGATAATATTACGACAACGTATGGTAAGTGACAAAAAAATAAAATTTAAAAATTTAAGATAAAAGATCTTGAAATATATATGAACTGGCAAAAAAAATTCTTACTTGATGATGCTTCCTTCCACGCACTTCCATTTTACACCAAGCTTTTGTTAAAGATCAGAATCTTTACAATAAGTAAAATATTTCTCAATTATTCGAAAAAAATCAATTAAAAATATTTCCTGATTATCGCCTAAACACTTTATGTTTGTTGAAGATTCATTTGTGGTTTGCGCTCTTTATCAATCGTTAAACAAACGAGAAGACAAATAACAATCCTCCGTTGTCATTAGGTTGCTCGTGAGCCGGGTGAAGTTCATTAACATACGCCGATGGCAAATAAAGATTATCTTTCAACAAGGAGTAATAGAAATACATACACGTGAAATAATTTACTCAAAGTGTAAATATGTATCGACATAACACTGTATTACATTATTAAAGTAATATTAATTAAAACGTATTACAAAAAGCGAAGACGAATATGGTACTTTTTAACATTGTGAACGATTCATGTATATTGCAGTGTTTTTACTGCATATTGTATGGCTTATTTTGTTGATCTCTGTTGCATTAGATTTTCGACATTGATTACAAAAAATTATACTTAAAGAAAAACAGCATTGTATCATCACATGTTCTCCATCAGAATCCTTACAAGAATGCAACTTTCTTCCTGATATAACTGGCCACTTGTACTTCCTGATGTTATTACATTTGTAAGAGCACCAAAATATAATTTTTATTTTCAATGGATATTCGTATGTGTTTGATATAAGATATAGACATAATTAAATAGGTTTCCATTCAATAATTTATGG
>NNCF01128991.1:22320-46200 GCA_002313205.1 Laupala kohalensis
ATTTTTATGACTGCAAAACATACAAACACCTTCAACAGCTAGAAAGAAACAATAAGTACATAATGTTGATCAAAACACTAGAGAAGAACTAGGATGTAGCATTAAATTAGCATAGTGAAAAGCATTAAATTAGCATAGTGTAGATTTTGTTTGTTGTTTCAATTAAAATTCCCAACCACCTTTCTATATTTTCTTGGTTATTACTAAACATCAATCAATTTAGTTTTGGAGTTCCCATTTCTTTGTTCACATTACTTCAAAAATACAGAACTTGTAGTTTGATTCAAATTTATTTGACTGTTGCAAACTTTTCCCTCTCTTAGATGTATAGAAATCTGCGCAAGTGTAGGTAAATTTATTTCTTAAATAGAAGTACTAGTGAGTGGAACAAATTACCTGCTGCAATATTCAAGGCTTTTCCCCAAAACTGTGAACTCCTTTAGAAAGCAGCTTGGGAATGTAAAGTGGGGGCTTAAATTGTGAGGGTGTGAAAAACTCAGATCAGATTAGTTTATATCAGTTTAGATCAGATCAATTATTTTCAAAGGGATAATTGCTGACCGTTCTTTAAAGTGTTTTGTATAATTATGATTATGTGTTTTGGGTGAATTTTTCTCTCTCATTCACATTCTTTTTGTATTTCTTTTTTTCAATATCATACCTTCATTAGAAGTGTTACTTACTTATTATTATATACATTTTAAACGATGTATTGTAATGTTCATCGCAACCACCGAGCTAAGCTCATATGTTTTGTAATAATAAATGTGTAATTAACTTCCCCCAGTACAACTTTGTTTCATGATTTGTCTTTTTGATTATGAAACAAAATTTTATTAGATATCAATAAGAATCTATTAATCTTATCTTTTCTGATCAATCTTCTTAATAATTTTATATCTCAGTTGCTTTATTAGATATTGAACTCTGAATTTCACCAAGTTGCAAAAACAAAAATTCCCAACTTTTGAATTTTAAGTAAATCTTTATTACATTCAAATATTGGTTCCATATTGATGCGCCAATATAAAGTTTGTTGACTAACCTTTATGACTAATCTGGCAATATTTTAAAACTAATCATGTTTTAACCATGTTGTGGTACAAACGCATGTTTCCAGAGTTAAGTACCTGTGATGGAGAAGGACCTAAGTATCTGGATCTTGGAGGATTCACAGTTCTGTAAAGTGAGAACAAACTAAGAATTTTGTCACTGATTCTGAACTTCTTCATGAGAGACTGTTGATTAAATATTGCCAAAAATTGTCTCCCTAAGTCTGTATAAGCTGTTGTTACCTAGTGAGTGTAAACATGAATAATAATATTAATAATTTAAAAAATAAAAAAAGCCAGAACAAACAAAAATTCAAAAATATCGGGCACTTTGAGGCAGAAATTCATAAGATCTGGAAACAAAATTAAGTAGTAATTATTCCCTTCGTAGTTTCAGCAACTAGAGTCATTTGCAACACACTAATTGGGCATCTTGCAAGTGTGCCATTAACAAGAATTGCTGAAATTGTTATATTATAAACATGCCACCTAAGAAGGAAATTGCTTGGCATATAATCATGCTCCAACTACCTGTTTAAGCAATTGCACAACAAAACTTAATAATAATATCAATAATAATGGTAATAACAAAATAATAACAGGATTGTCTTTAGTAATTTATAATAATATTGTAATGAAAAATGGTAATAGCACAATTTACAAAGTAACTGAAGGAGTACTTGTTGTTTATAACACTTGCATCTCAAATTTTGGTAATAATTTAAATAAAAAAATGTTTAGATAATAAATAGTTAGATAATAAATTTGATAAAGAAGAAAATTAAAAAATGACAAAAGCTTGTGTGTGTACAAAGTTCATATTATTAGCTATACATCAGGAGTGTAGATACAGAAACTACAAAAACAAATAATTTTTTATTATAAAATAGTTTAACTTTCAGAACATATCCACATATTTGTTTGGTGTGCTTTTTGATATTATGCATCTTTAAATACAGAGTACGTAATATTTTTAATTGACTTCTTATAAACTGAACTCAAAAGTATGCAATGTAAGTAATAACTCCTGAAGTTTCTGAGAAATACCTTTTTTTAAATCGTGTTAAATAACAAAAAAATATTTCCTTTTCAAAAACAAAATTAATTTTAATTTTTAAAATTTAGAACGGAGTTAACCGACACGACAATATTGTATTTTTTCCCCCCGAAAACATATAAGTAGAGTTACACGCATCAGGAGGTTGATGGGTAAAAGGACCTTTAATTCTATGTATTCGAATCTTTCGTCATCTCTTCCTGAATAGCTGTTACTGTGAGATCGATGACCTAAGTCCCGGTTATCTTTTCTAGTTAGTCCTTTGACACTCTCTGTAAGACTTAATTATATTAACCGTGAGTACCCGTGATACCTTTCTTTAAATTCTGACATCGTACCTGTGAGGCACTGGCGTCTGANACCCGAAAACATAAAAGTAGAGTTACAGGCATCAGGAGGTTGATGGGTAAAATAACTTTTAATTCTATGTATTCGAATCTTTCATCATCTGTTCCTGAATAGCTGTTACTGTGAGATCGATGACCTAAGTCCCGGTTATCTTTTCTAGTTAGTCCTTTGACACTCTCTGTAAGACTTAATTATATTAACCGTGAGTACCCGTGATACCTTTCTTTAAATTCTGACATCGTACCTGTGAGGCACTGGCGTCTGAGATTTCATTTTGATTTTTTTTAGCGCTAGAGAGGGAATAAGTTGTTAAACTAGTTTCGGAACATAGTATGACTTGTTAAGAGATAAAATTCGAGATCATTGGACCATTTTAAAAACTTACAAATGCCATGTGAATAAATATAAAAATACTTCTAATAGATGGTTCTAAAATGAGCCTAATAGCTGCATTGTGATGTTTTTTTGTAATAAAACACTCAAATTTTAAAAATTGAGTAAACTTCAGAAATTTGTCTGAAGTCCAGAATCTTCATACATTTATTTTTATAAAAATTATAGAATTTTCAATTTAACATCTTATAAGCTAATCTTCAAATCCTGAATCTGTATTCTCATTTGAATAACGATTGTGTGACCTATTTTACAGTCGGAACAAGCATGTATTCCTACTGAGCGTAAGCACGAAATAGCTGCAGTGTATCATTTTAAAATAAACCATTCAGTCTGACGTCGTGTCTGTAAGGCACTAGCAGTTTTTACAGTTAATGCGGGCATTGTTCTTCACTGGTACCATACTCATCCTTTATAATTGCGCTGCTGCTACCAGAACCACGGGAAGAAGCAACGTAACACTTAGAATGAAAGATAGTAGTGCGCGGATCCTTGAAACACATCGTTTTGTCTATATCGACTGACGAAATTTCCTCGGTGCTTGTGGATTACGTTTCGGGCACTAGGGGTAAAGCAGACGCATAATTAGTATACTTTTCATCTTCCTCTTGTAGTGTTGAAATCCATTTCTCTTCCTTCATTTTAAGTTCCTCCGAATTTGCAGTGATTTGTCTCCTGCATACATGATAATCATATTCCTTCAGTATTTCTTTTCTCCTTCCATCTAATTGCACTATCGCATTCCTCAATCTTTCTCTGGAGTGTCCAATTATCATCTTCGTCTTCTCTTCTGATTTTCTTATTCTAAGCTTAAGAACTTCGACCTTGAGTTCCCAATTTCTGAGTGCTGTATTCTGTTATTCTATCCGACTATCTGCTTTAACGATGATGGCCACATCTCCAGCCTATCCACGTATTCCATTTTCTCCATAAATTGTACTAAAACCGATCCTACAATATTCGTTTCAATGGTAAATTCCGTGGACAACCAATTTTGATTTCAAGAATCATTCCAGTTTGCTGAATCAAACGTCGGTTTAAAATCAATAAGTGAGGCACATAGAAAATTTCTTTTGTTTCTACCTTGTAAATCCATTGTGTACAGAAGAACTTAACTGTATTAAGATTAGTATTGCAGATTTCTGTAGCGTATATTTCTGCAAATAGTATTAAGTTTTTTATTTCTGAATATTTACAGAGTATGTGTTGTTATCTTAATAAAGATGCTGTTCAAAGAGTCTCTGTGAGAATTTGTTAATCCAATCCATAGGGGTCGAAATATGACATGAAAGTCTTGAAACGTGGTAATGGCATGCGTTGTTACTTTACGTTTTTAGCGTGGATACGGGTGATTTGTATTTCTAGTGTGACACCAGATTATGAATCAAAGAAGAAAGAAAATACATTGAAATTAGTGTGAAAATTTAACAAATTATGAAGATAGTTGCAGAAGGATACAACTAGCGGTAGTAAATTATAGGACATTGCTGTGTAAGAGACGTGATACAAATCAGTAACATTTGGGAAACCTAAGAGATTAATGCAGCAAAATTTAAGGTGTGTATGTATGTATACCAATTTCGAGGGTAAGTCAATATGTAAGTCGCAAACGTGTTTCCTTTATACTGTTTTAAATTACAAGTGCATTTTTTGCCAGCATATGTGTGCTTATTTTGTACGTTTTGGTAACATCTTCTAAGCTCACAGTCAGTCAGAGGCAGCCAGTGTACGATGGCGGTTGTGCTGCATGAGTGTACATGAGAAGAATAACATGCAGTTGTGCGTTTTTTTTGTTTTGTTTTGTGNGTGTGTATATATAACATTTTTTGATCCCGTTTTGTGCAGAAAATCCGCTTGGAAAAGATGCAGTGGTTTGAGAATAGTAAAGAAATTGATTTCGTAATACGAGGGTAAGTCAATATGTAAGTCGCAAACGTGTTTCCTTTATACTGTTTTAAATTACAAGCGCATTTTTTGCCAGCATATGTGTGCTTATTTTGTACGTTTTGGTAACATCTTATAAGCTCACAGTCAGTCAGAGGCAGCCAGTGTACGATGGCGGTTGTGCTGCATGAGTGTACATGAGAAGAATATCATGCAGTTGTGGGTTTTTTTTTGTNTGCTGCAAGAGTGTACATGAGAAGAATATCATGCAGTTGTGGGTTTTTTTTTGTGAGGGCGTGCATTGACATCCAGAAGAATCACTCCCTTTGTCAGGAGTCTAGGTTGCTCGAAGCGAATGGGCTTTCTGAGTTCCCGCAGAGAGGTGCAGTAGGACGCGGC
The DNA here is from genome assembly GCA_002313205.1 of Laupala kohalensis. Taxonomy (NCBI): domain Eukaryota; kingdom Metazoa; phylum Arthropoda; class Insecta; order Orthoptera; family Trigonidiidae; genus Laupala; species Laupala kohalensis. The sequence goes on from NNCF01128991.1 coordinate 27,454, forward strand.
ATTCTCTGTCTCACCGTAAGGCCCAACGCTAGAGCTGTTACCAACATTTCGTTGGGAACGTTCGGAACATCCACCGTACGGTCCCGGCCCCCTGTGATTTTCCTCAGTTTGGGCCCCTAAAAATCATTTGGGTGACCGTCGTAAAAATTGATGATATCGTAATCAAAGAGGTTATTTGTTGGCTTTGACAGCAATCAAAAGAATTATTTGCCACCGGTTTTCAATGACTTGCAAGGAGGTGGGATAAGTACAGGGTGATGATGGCGAAAAGTGAAATAAATATCCGGAAGTTACTTTGATTATTACCTCTATCCACTTTTGCGACTTATTTATTGAATTACCTACGTATATTGTATTAGGATCATGTGCATAGATAAGATACAGTGATATTCACTGTAAGAACCATGTGAAACCCGCCGTATGTAGTGTAAGGCTGACTTGATAATAGTCCAGTTTTTTTTCATTCATCTTGATTCATCAAACCATATATTTATGGATCTAGACACACGGTTAACAGACTTGCCTTGAATAAGTATCTGGGTAATTAACTGTTGTCGATGAACGCACATATCTTTAAGTAACAGCCAGTCCATGATGGGGTTATTGACTCTACTGTGACATTAAAGATAACATAAGATTCATTTTCCATACTAGAGTACACTTGAATGAACTTAGTTTTCTCTCAGCGTTACAAGTAAACATAATATCTGATCGGTTGCTGATCATTTGAGTACATACATTGGAACACCTTGTTGATTTAAAAGACAAATATATATGAATGAATGAATGAATGAATGAATGAAATTCTCATTTGCCATTAAAAGACAAATATATATGAGTAATTGCATAACATACATAGATTAAGTTACAAGGAATAAAATGTATGAGTAACATAGTATCAACATAATTAAGTAATAAACATTACAGTTCAATGTTTACCATATAATTACCTCTCAATTACTTGTCCAACCAGTAAATTGCCAGTATGTACTTGGTGCATGATTAATGATAAAGACAGGTTTGACAGGATTAATTGTCATGAGCCATTGACATTGTACGAGTTAAACATGAAACATAGAATAGGATATTGAATGTGATTTGATTAATTTGAGGATTATCTAAATTCTCATAAACACCAATTGAATTATTTCTGTTTAGCAATTTGCTTAGGAACAACATTGTCTATACATATTCTAACTTCTTAATTTGAGTGGTTAAATTACATGGCTTGTCATGCTACATGTTGCATGAGACATTGCATGTTAAGGAATAATCTTTACTCCTATACTTGACGTAACCAATCTTAGAGGTTTATTAAAAATGCCACCGTATTTCGAAAGTTAAACAAGATTTGTATGTGTGTTTTTAACCCGTACGCCCGAGGGGTTGAAAGGGGTTTGATAAGATACCATTGTATTAGGGTCGAAAAGGGTACTGTCCCTTGCAGAAGATTGCTTACTCTGATGCTGTGAGGCTTCTGAAAATTATCAGAAACAGCTGAAACAATGAATGAACAAAGTATGAATAATAAATACAGAGGAATACATATCGTATAACCTCAACAATTATTGCTTACTGGATTTCAGTGCCACACAATTTGAATATAATTGTGTAAGATATGATAACAGAGGAATAACATTGATTGTTTACCTCTAATGGGCTTATCGTGCCATAAATTATCATAATAAATATAACGAATTAAATGAATTTCCATAATGTACATGTGTTAGTGTGCATACAACATGTTAGTGATAAGGATGAAAGAATTGCCTTAATGACAATTGAATTGTCTTAACGATAATATTGAAACAATTTTGTTATTATATTAAATAACAGCGAAGAACATTAATTGTTCATGATGAATGGACTTATATGATGCCATTCGCATTGCGAAGTTGGACTTATAATTATCATAGTGGATGATAGAAAGGTCTCCCATAAGACCAACCCCTCGTCCACGTCGCGGGAGATGGGCAACGTAATAAAGTAAGGGATTGCCTGCTGGGGTGATGTGTAGTGGGGACTACGTGTACCCCGAGACCCCTTCTGTAGCTGTGAAGGCCTAGCAGGAACCCCGAAAAGTGGTGGCTAACGGGGCTCTGGTGAAGATGCTGCTGCCTTGTAGCAGGTGGGGTTGGCTCTCCAAAGGCTAAGGGAAGAAAACCCCGATTGCAAATTACCCGTCCTCCGGAAGAGGTTGGACGTAGGGCTAACTACCCACTCCTTTAAAAATCCTAAGTTATGAAACTTCAACGAAAGAAAGCCGGACTGATTAACGGAGACAAACTTGGCAAGGAAAAGGATAAAGAGAATGAACAAGGAAATGGCGGAGGAGAGAAAAGTGAAATAATGCGTAAGTCAGATATGAATATTGAAACCTGGAATGTGAGGTATATGTATCGCCCAGGAGCTTTGAAGATGTTGCTGGACCAAACAACAAAATTGAAGCGGAGTATTATTGCACTGCAAGAAATAAGATGGGTTGGAAGTGGAACTATAGAAAAGCGAGAAGCTAGTGTATTCTATAGCTGTAGTGAGGAGAAACACGAATTTGGTACCGGATTTGTGGTACATCAGCAGCTAAAACATTTGGTAATTGGTTTCACACCTATTAGCCAAAGACTATCGACGCTTAGAATAAGGGGGAAGTTTTTCAACTACTCTATAATAAATGCCCATGCACCAACGGAGGAATCTGAGGAAGATGAGAAAGACTCATTCTATGAACTTCTAGAAAGGGCATATGATGGATTCCCTGGCCATGACATTAAAATAATTGCCGGTGATCTAAATACTCAAGTGGGAACGGATCAGATATTCAGACCAACAATAGGAATCCACAGCAAACATACCATAAGTAATGATAATGGATTGAGACTCATAGTGTTTGCAGCATCTAGAAACATGATTGTAGGCTGATCAATGTTTCCACATAAAGACATACACAAAGGAACATGGACATCGCCAGATAGAAACACAGTAAACCAAATTGATCATGTGTTGATAGGTGCATGACACAAGTCAGACCTCCTGGACGTGAGGACTCTTAGAGGAATGATTATGGATTCAGATCACTTTTTGGTGTGGGTGCGTGTGAGAGCTAGAATCTCCAATGCATCAAAAGAAAACTGAATCAAAATACCTAAATATAACATAACAGCCTTAGAATCATCTGAAATAAGAGAGCAGTATCAGGAGAGAATAACATAGATCCTCAAGAATATTGAAGAGACCAACAATATCAACCATCAATGGGAAATGGGAAAAAATGCAGTGGAAACATCAGCAATTGAAACGTTGGGTACTGGAACAAGACATGTAAGATCACCATGGTTTGATACTGAGTGTGAGATGGCAACAGAAGGAAAGAACAGGGCATATAGAAGGACGTTACAATCTAATCAAGAGGAGTGATAGAAATCTATAAAGAAAAACGGAGGATTGAAAAGAAGACCCATCAAAAAAGAAAGAGTGGATGAAGACCAATATTGAGGAAATGGAGTCTATGAGGAGTAAGAATGAGACAAGGAAATTCTACAGAGAGGTAAATGCGTCACGTAAACCCTTTTATGGCAAAACTAGTCGGATAAGAGATGAAGGGGAAATTGTAAGTGAAGGGAAAGAGATATGCGAAAGATGGCGTCGACATTTTGATTAACTTCTCAATTTCAGAACGGCATGAAGAGACCCAATAGAGGTGCAAGAAGGAGATTACTCTGCTGAAAATACAGATACACCAACCATAGAAGAAGTGAAAAATGCCATGAAGAAATTGAAGAATAATAGAGCCACAGGAACAGATTATATACCAGCGGAATTGCTAAAGCACGGTGGTGGTGAATTGGAACGGACTTTCCTAAAAATAGTCGTCTGAATATGAGAGAAAGAAGATATGCCACAACAATGGAAAGAGGGAATTATATGTCCTATATACAAGAAAGGAGATCAACTAGAGAGCGAGAACTATAGAGGAATTACTCTGCCTAACTTGGTATACAAAGTATTTTCCAATATACTGTTTGATCGTCTCCTCCCAATCGTTCAGAGAGAAATAGGGCCGTACCAATGTGGATTCCTACCTGGAAAGTCAACTATAGACCAGATCTTCATCCCGAGGCAAATTTTGGAGAAGACAATCGAATTGGGAATTGGCACGCACCACCTCTTCATTGACTATAAGGCAGCATATGATAATATAGACAGAGATCAGTTGTATCATGCTTTGATAGAACAGGGGATTCCTGGAAAATTGGTAAGACTGGTGAGAATGACAATGAGTGAGACACGAAGCAGCATAAGAACTGGAGGAATGATGTCTGAAACATTAGATGTTCAAAATGGAGTACGACAAGGAGACACGCTGTCATGTCTCCTCTTTAATGTCGTCCTAGAGAAGGTGATGAGAGATGCAAACCTTCTTAGCACAGGAACTATTTTCTATAAATCAGTACTCGCCTATGCTGATGATATAGATATAGTAGCAAGAAGTCGAAAAGCAATGGAGGAGACATTTGTTGCTTTAGAACAGGTTAGTAGGAATATGGGACTGAGTATCAACCAACAGAAGACGAAATACATGGCTGCAGGGAAAGCGCATGGAATTAACATGCCACCCTCAATAATTGTAAACAGTTACACCTTTGAGAGAGTTGAGCAATTTAAATATCTGGGATCGACAGTTAACTACTCTAATGACATTTCTCAAGAAATTAAACAGCGATTAATAATAGGCAATAGAGCTTATTTTGCCTTATAAAGACTTCTCCTCAAGGCTCTTGACTCGCATTAGCAAGTTAACCATGTATAAGACACTCATAAGACCAATGCTCACATACGCCTCTGAAACTTGACCATTAACAATAAAAGTCATCGAATTGCTTGAAGCATTTGAGAGAAAAGTACTCCGACCAGTCTGTGAAAGAGGAATATGGAGGAGGAGGTACAACCATGAATTGTACACTATTTANTAAACTTGGTATACAAAGTATTTTCCAATATACTGTTTGATCGTCTCCTCTCAATCGTTCAGAGAGAAATAGGGCCGTACCAATGTGGATTCCTACCTGGAAAGTCAACTATAGACCAGATCTTCATCCTGAGGCAAATTTTGGAGAAGACAATCGAATTGGGAATTGGCACGCACCACCTCTTCATTGACTATAAGGCAGCATATGAAAATATAGACAGAGATCAGTTGTATCATGCTTTGATAGAACAGGGGATTCCTGGAAAATTGGTAAGACTGGTGAGAATGACAATGAGTGAGACACGAAGCAGCATAAGAACTGGAGGAATGATGTCTGAAACATTAGATGTTCAAAATGGAGTACGACAAGGAGACACGCTGTCATGTCTCCTCTTTAATGTCGTCCTGGAGAAGGTGATGAGAGATGCAAACCTTCTTAGCACAGGAACTATTTTCTATAAATCAGTACTCGCCTATGCTGATGATATAGATATAGTAGCAAGAAGTCGAAAAGCAATGGAGGAGACATTTGTTGCTTTAGAACAGGTTAGTAGGAATATGGGACTGAGTATCAACCAACAGAAGACGAAATACATGGCTGCAGGGAAAGCGCATGGAATTAACATGCCACCCTCAATAATTGTAAACAGTTACACCTTTGAGAGAGTTGAGCAATTTAAATATCTGGGATCGACAGTTAACTACTCCAATGACATTTCTCAAGAAATTAAACAGCGATTAATAATAGGCAATAGAGCTTATTTTGCCTTATAAAGACTTCTCCTCAAGGCTCTTGACTCGCATTAGCAAGTTAACCATGTATAAGACACTCATAAGACCAATGCTCACATACGCCTCTGAAACTTGACCATTAACAATAAAAGTCATCGAATTGCTTGAAGCATTTGAGAGAAAAGTACTCCGACCAGTCTGTGAAAGAGGAATATGGAGGAGGAGGTACAACCATGAATTGTACACTATTTATGAAGATCCACCTATTAGAAGAATAGTGAAATCAGCTAAGTTGAGGTGGGCGGGGCATGTGGCACGGATGAGTGATGCGGAGATACCCAAAAGGGTATTAAATGGAGATCCGGGGGGACAGAGAGGACGTGGACGACCCAGAACCAGATGGATGGATGGAGTCATCGAGGATCTTCAGAAGATGGGATATAGAAATTGGAAAGTTTTAGCATCCGATCGAGATGGTTGGCGGAGGATTGTTGTAGAGGCCAAGGTTCGTGATGAACTGTAGAGCCAAAGAAGAAGATGAAGATGATAGAAAGTGGACTTGTGCCATCTTACTATTGCCAATTGGACTTATATGATCATCCTGAGAGATGATCAATTTGAATTTCAAACTGCTGCGTTTGAAATTACATAACGTACATCTAGTGATATAGATGTAACTTGTTCATGAAAGGTAATGATATGAATGTCATGAAATCAATGAGATAATTGTGCTCGTACTAAGTTGTAGAGGGAGGTAAACAGATCGAATGTAGAGACCCATCTTCGCAGTCATAATGTGATGACTAATGGAAAAACAATAAAGAGAGATGGGCAGGTTTTATTTAAAGTCAACAAGACGTTTGAGTAGAAATGATCTTGTGGGAACGCAAGCTAGTCATTCCTCAATATTCCCTTTGCTGTTAGAACAGCATTCTGTAGGGGTGACCAAGTCAAGCTTCCCTACAGTTGTTAATTAATCGATAACAGTTAATAATTGTACCCTGCAATTGATTAATATTTAATTTATTGACAAAATTAAATTGTCAACATAATTATGACAAGAACTGTTAAGAGAACTGAATGTCAAGAGATATGTCATGTAGTAGTTTAACGGCTAAGAAAGGGTATGATTTGAACCGGTTAAAAAACATGGTCAAATTCATGTTCAGCTGTTCATTGAGATGATACCTCCAGAAAATTTTTATTTACACTATCTGATGGACTGGCTTGAATCCTATTAAACTTTGACTCAATGTCAGCAGTCAAGTCAAACTCATTGAATCAGAAATTACCAAAAGTGTAGATAAATCTGGTTGAATCACAGGAGGACCCTTTGCTAGTATGATTCAAACTAAAACCAGTGGTGGTGTTCATTGAACCATATAATACTAATCCTAATTTGACAGGATATTTGTCATTGAATAATAAGGAATAAANATCCTAATTTGACAGGATATTTGTTATTGAATAATAAGGAATAAAAACGTTATGTCCCAAAGAAAACTTCAATGAGACCAATTATACTTGATGAGTTTGAATACAAGTGGGTATAATTTCAGAACAAGATTTAAGATATCCAGGATCCTTCTGAAATTTCTTTAACAAATAGGAATTTGTTTTTAATTGTGAAATAACTATCTTCTAATCTAGTTAAGTCATAATTGAAAAGCAATGAAAATTATAGTGTGTCTATGGACAGAGAGTTGTGACTTCCCAAGAAATGTTCCGCGATAAACCTTTATGCTGACCTACCCGACTTACAGCAAGGAGAACTAGATTCAAAATCCCTAAGCCCCTTTGAAGACTTATGAGTAGTTAGATCACAGTGTTTTGAGCTGAATAAAATATTCTTGTTTTATTACTCGGTATATATACCAGGACTGAATTTAATAATGGTTATACCAGAAGCAAGACTTAAGTTTATTCTTAGGACAATGTTAAAGAATAAATCAACTCCCAAGAGTACATTGACCCTCGTGGGTGTATTAAAATATTCATCTGCAAAACTATATTGATATAGGATGTTAAATTGGTGTGTGGCATAACGCACTTGATAGTACATATTTGAAATAATGTCTGTGGATGAAAGATTACTGAACTCATCCTATTAGAGTCCCTAGGAAGAATTGTGGCTTCAGTTACATGATGACATGTTGAAGACATTAAAGTAATACACCAGTATTTTGTGAAAATATTTTTAACATGTAATTTGAGTATTATATAACTCAGATGAAATTAAATTAATTGAGCACCACTATAAATGTGGGCTGTAGCATAAAGATGAGAACTACTTAAAGGCCCTTTAACTACAAAAGATAGCTGTAGATATAACAGTAGTTTGATGTGATTGATCTTATGATATTGTATAAATAGTCTTGTTGTAACACAATGAATTTGATATAAACCACTCCTACCTGTTGATGATATAAATCTAACAACAAGCAAGGTAGAATGACGAGGTGATTTCCTGTAAGAAACATCTCCACTTAGAACGGCTGTGTTGTGAAGACAGTCAGCTGGAAGCCAAATTTCACAAGTTGAGAAATTTCACTATTTCAAGCCTCAGAGCAGATGTTTTCTCCAAAGAACTGCAACATGGATACAATACATGTGATTCTTTACAAAGAATACAAGATATTGAGTTAGATTTAGTAAAAAATAGGTTTGAAATCCTATGATAAGTGGTTCAGGATATTTGGTTGTGTGTTTGTTTACTTAGCTTGACTAAGGTTTAATATTACACCTCCCTTTAAGATTGCTTTCTATAAAGCAAAATCTGATTCCTGTAAATCAGCCTTTAAGATATAAAGGCACAAGACTGTAGCGTTTTAATCTTTTTAACTCCCTGAGGTTTGTTATACTTTTTTGAGATTTAATAATTGTTCTTGTATGTTACAAGCAACAGCTAGGGAATCTAAAAAAATTTAAAAGAATTTTTAATAGAAATTATATTATGATATAATAAATAATTCCCATTGGACTCTATACTCTTGAGGAAATTTCCTTGAGAAACACTTTATGGAACAGCTTACTATGGCTACATTTTAATTCAAGATAATATCTCACTAAAATGGCTCGATCAGCTGTGTTAACCTGATCTGATATAAGTCCATTTAATCTCTGACAAATAGTTTTTTAGGCATAGAAAATTATCACACTTATTGGTAGTGTCTAATCATCTCAATGGCTCCTTTGAAACAAATAAATTCAAATAATAAAATCTCTGTAAATCAGTTATGAAGAGATTGTCAATCACTAGTTTGACAAAGTTCCTTAAAATTTGGCACAGGAAACCTTGTTCATATACCTAGAAATTTAATAGCAAGTTTATTAGTATTTTAATAATACTGAGCTGGTACTAAGTAATTGAGGTGGCTAGTTAGAGAGAAGTTTACATTTCTAAAACTTGAACAGAACTCATGTGATCTGATAAATGTCTCTGTTCTGTATATATCTCTTAAGGTGTTAGACATTATAAGAATCCTAATGATTTAAGAGGAATTTAATCATAAAGAGTTCAAGCTGAATGGCACACACTTGTTGAATATGAACAGAATGCGAGTGTAAAACTTTACACATTAAATTTGATTAAAAGTAACACAGTACTTCAAGACAATTGAAGATTAAGCTAACTTTGCACTGATTAAGTTGAATTGAACACACTTGTTTAGTTAACTCACTTAGAATATGAAATTTGACATATCAAACAGAATATCACATTCATTAAAAGGAATAAAGTGCTTCAAGAAATTAGCTAACTAGCATGAGTGAATTGTTAATGATAAATCCATAACTATATATGGCATTTATCCGGCTCGAAGGACCAATTTGTGTAGACAATTGTGACCTGCCTTCCCAAGAAATGACAGAAAAGAAGAATAGAGTACGAATAAAAGATAAGGCGAAAAAATAAATGTTGATTACTAACAAGAACAGATTTAATAACATGCCATGAAAGTAATGAAAAATAATGATAGAATACTTGTTTCCAAGAAAGCGTGCTGATGAGATGAGACGCGAAGAAACAGTCCTGGAAACAGTTGAGTTGCTTGTAGAGTAGGATAGGTAGACCGGCATCTTGTTACCAAATTCCAACCTTCATATGGCCGATAATAGCGTGGTCATAAAATTCTTTTCCGCGTTGTAGCGAAGTGAAGCAGAGTAGTAGCAATGAAGTACATTCTTGAAGCAAGCGAAATAATGTGGCCGCAATGAAGTGATGTCTTGAAGTAAGCGATGTAATGTGTGTCCAATGAAGTGAGCTAAGTAATGTCTCCTCACAAGCAAGGGCCATGTGCATTTTATATACTTGAAGTTAGTGCGTGGTTGCATGTTCGATTATTAAATCGATGATATAACCTGATAACTCGACCAGGTATCGAGCTGGGGTGACGTGTCGTCAGAAAGCAAGGAACTTTCTGGACTCGCCCAACTTGAGTGATGCAGGATTGTCACTCGAACTTAGTCAGCGAAGGAACTTGTAATTAATGTGCTAAATCATAAGATGTCGAATAATTTCCTCTAATATATTGTTTTAAAAGAATCTTGATGGCAAGAGATTTGAATCGACCTATGTCATCAAGGGTACATTTCCTTAGCTCGGCAACAACCAAGATGAGTCACTCAACTCATTCAAAGAGAGTGTCCTCCAGAGATAATTCACTCCGCGTGACGGAATAACACGTCAAAAAGTGAAAACAAATGTCTGAACAGATTCGACTCACTTGGTTAATAATATGTTGAAAAATGTCTGAACAACATTCGTTAATCATACATCCCTGCGCGTTACATCCAACGCAGCACGTGAATCTGCACATATTAGCGGAGTACGTGATACGCATATGCAATGGTGTCTGTATTATGGCAACCAGACCACAAGAAAATATTGTCAAGTACCACATTTAAAAAAAAGGACCGATATGCAGAACGCTGCAGTCATCCAATTGTTTGCACACCTGTATATACTTTGATTCCCAAATTCCAATATTCACCCTTTTCACAAAATATGCATCTACCATATTCGAAAGATATTCAGGGAGTCCTTTATGCATAAATATGTTGACAATTNTAACATGTTGAAAAATGTCTGAACAACATTCGTTAATCATACATCTCTGTGCGTTACATCCAACGCAGCACGTGAATCTGCATATATTAGCGGAGTACGTGATACGCATATGCAATGGTGTCTGTATTATGGCAACCAGACCACGAGAAAATATTGTCAAGTACCACATTTAAAAAAAAGGACCGATATGCAGAACGCTGCAGTCATCCAATTGTTTGCACACCTGTATATACTTTGATTCCCAAATTCCAATATTCACCCTTTTCACAAAATATGCATCTACCATATTCGAAAGATATTCAGGGAGTCCTTTATGCATAAATATGTTGACAATTTCCGCCCATTTTGCATGATCAAATGCTCCGTGGATATCCAGGAATACGCACGCCCTATATTGTGTTCCCTGTAATTAAATTTGATGAACAAACCTTATCATGGTGTGATTTGTCAATTTTGCAGGAATAAATCCATATTGTATGTTGTTCATTTCTCTAAGAAAAGCAAAGATATCTGTATTCGCTGTGTTCAAATGTTATCGCATAATCTCCGGAAACTCTGTATTTGTTATCTGCCTTTAATATGATGATTCTGTTGGTGTAGCTTCTCGACCTTTAAAGAACAAGCAGACCGTCCCTATCTTCCAACAAAAAGGAGGTAAGATTGCCGCAATCAGTCGTTATATATTTTAAATAAGTCGTTATATATCTTGTATATTCTCAATCATATAATGTAGCATTTTATTAGATGTGTGGTCATATTCCGATGCCTTCTTTTTCCCCATCTTTTTCACCCTGCATCATTTCTTTATTTGTTTTTTTCTCTACTTCATCACACGTCCAACATGTTGCATTATCCTGTGGCAACTACCTATCTATTAGTGTCTCTAATGAGTACCTCGAAAACTTTAACTCCTGCTTACGAGCACTTAATCGCAATGTCCACCACTTGGTCGAATGTACAGTGCTCATATGCGTTGAATTGCGAAGTGCAGGGATTCCACTGCTCTCACCTTATTCTCAGGAAAGTNACTGCTCCCACCTAATTCTCAGGAAAGTTAACAACCTCCGCATTCGTTCTTTTATTTGTATATGATCTTGTGGCGTACGTCTCGAATCTGCCCGTTGATCATCTTCGCGCACACCATTTTTTCCATCCCTACTTCCATGCTCCACTTTCAGCTCTATACCCCGATCATCACTCTGTATTACATTACATAACTTCTCTGATATTACTGGCAAATGTCTCCACGGGTTAATTTAACTGAAATCTATCACTGATTCTCAAAGTCCTTAACAGGATAGTGACCGCTTATGCTCATAAATACTAACATTGTAGTATCATTATAAAACTATTCTGGTTCCTTGTCCCATTTATTCGTTGTCTTGTTCAATAGTATGCGCGTTCTGGCATTTGCGTTGAAACATAACAGTATGCTTTTCGCCTTTCACTTTCATAATTTCTGTTCTTTTCAAAATCTTGTCTTACGTTCGTCTTTGGCATATTTTCTGTAATAATTTATTATTACCATATTCTTTTTAGTCCAAATATATTGAGTCTCCTGACAATGTCCTTTATATACTGCCCAAGTACGAAAACCTCTTCTTGCTACTAGAATGGTACTGCATGGTTCTGCCATAATGACCCTGTAACCAAGTGGTAAATGTTGCCATTAAACTTGCGCATGATATAACTCTCGGAAGCATCCTTTACTGATGTCGTGTTTCCACATACATTCACCTAACTTTATTAATGTTTTCAAGCAATGTAGAATGTACTGAACATTTTATGCATACTTGATTTGTGCCATTAATACTCTGCACAGTTTTATTTTTTTTGCATTCCTTACTCAAAATACTATGGTCACTTGCTACTCCTTTACGGTGGCAATTCACACAACATGATTTCTCCCAATGCATNTATATACTGCCCAAGTACGAAAACCTCTTCTTGCTACTAGAATGGTACTGCATGGTTCTGCCATAATGACCCTGTCACCAAGTGGTAAATGTTGCCATTAAACTTGCGCATGATATAACTCTCGGAAGCATCCTTTACTGATGTCGTGTTTCCACATACATTCACCTAACTTTATTAATGTTTTCAAGCAATGTAGAATGTACTGAACATTTTATGCATACTTGATTTGTGCCATTAATACTCTGCACAGTTTTATTTTTTTTGCATTCCTTACTCAAAATACTATGGTCACTTGCTACTCCTTTACGGTGGCAATTCACACAACATGATTTCTCCCAATGCATTGGATACATTTGATATTTGTTCCATTGTCCTGCAATGAGCACTTGTATCTGTCATATGTATTGCATCTCGACACACCGCACAACGAGTCCTTACTTGCGGCTTCATTAACATCTTATTGACCACAGATCTTCCTCTATCCTATAACTCTACAATCCCATGTAGTCTCAACCTGTACATAGCAACATCTCCATTTGTGGACCATCAAACTGTATAATCCAATTCTCCTGTGCGCGCATTAGCTGCCGTTCTATCACCCGCAGAGTCCCTTTATATGCAAAGCGCTTTCGCCATCATCTTGCAAGTACTTAGCTGCCAAATCCTCTAGTGTCTCTTGACTAGTTACTCGTAGTCCTTCTTCGTATATGCAGACACGTGGACGCCGTGATCCTATCTCTATGTACAATTCCACGTTTCGCCACATTCTCTATCAATTTCCTCTTCTCTTATTTGGTAATGCAACTACGAGATTGCCCTTTACCGACTTGTCGCATCACTTCACACCGTGCTCCCTGCCTTCATCATTGTATTGAATCCCGCTTTTAAGTGCTCCTTTTTCCATCAATATTGTTTAAAACCATTATTTATTTGATCATCTTATTTTTTTCTCCCATCTCGTAGTACTGACGCATACGATGCATCATTCTGTGGACTTGTCATGCGGTTCGCTATCTGCTCTATTCGCTTTTGCAACGTATCATCTATCCGCTCCAATACCTGATTTCTGCTCATCCTGCTTCATACACACCGTGCTCTGCACTAGGGTTGCGCATCTCACGAAGCACCACAATCACCTGCGACACCAATTATCCTTTTTGGTACCCTTTTTCCGTTTCTCCGCATTTTTTACCGCTGCATGTAATCTTTGACCTATGCATTGTCTCATGAATGCCGAAACATCCTTCTCTCCAGTAACTGTGTCATGGAGCAATCCGTTAAGTCGTTTCACTGTGTCTCGAAGCTGTGCCCTTTGCTGCAATTATAACTGAGCACATTTAGTCTAAGAACCTTCTGTCATAATTCGTGTATTCTGTATAACATGATTGCCTATAAACTTGCGTTTATACGGCGAATGGTATCCCCTTTAAATACCTGTTCTATTTTACCAACCTGGTTTCCCAATTTTATTATGTCAGTACCCTTTCGCTCTTTATTCTCCATTTTCACTACACCTATATTCCTGATTTTTTTCCATGAGCGACATCCTACCTCTGACACACTGTTGGCACGTGATACATTTTACGCAGAACTTATTGTATTTGGCGTACCAGAACCCTTATCTCCATCCATTGCATTATCTAGTGGCACCTTCTCTAGCTCTTTCACTATTTTCTGCTTCTACCCCATGATGTGGGCCAATTAGTCTCACGTTTAGTTGTTTCTTTTGTCCACCCTCTCGTTTTTTGGATTCTTTTCAAGGGAGGTCTTTTCACTTAAGTCCCTTGTACTCCCCTATTATTTTGACAATGATTGCTCCCACCAACTTTGCAGAATTATCTGAAATGCGCATGTCTGATACACACGTGTCAATTTTTTCTATTTTATCTATCTTCCTTTGTACTTATACTTTTTTGACATGTAACAGTTCAATGTAGTCCTCTGCTTATTTGATGCAAAAGTACCCTATCTGTTTGGTTCATTTCGTTCAGGACGCACGTCCTTCTTTAAAAAAATTACATTTTCTGTTTCGTCTTGTACCTTTCTTGATTTGTGCCTTTGACTTTAGAGTTGCGTGTTCTTCATGTGAGGTCCTTAGTGTTAAGACCCCTTTATTTCCCATCTTATCAATTTTCTATGCTACAAAATTAATCCAAAAACCGAAATGTACATAAATTTTCAATGTAAATGCCCGAAAAATTCCGGAAATTACATCTTTCCAAGACAGTACACAATCATTCTAATATTTGAAACATACAAGAAATCTGTAGCACACAATGAGGAAACATTATTAACATTTGAAATTAATAAAGTATTTTAATTAATTAGAATTGAAGAAACTGTGCAAAGATATGACAAAGAAAAATTCGAAAAGTCTTTCCCTCAGTATGGAAGTGATAAAATCTTGAATAAACTCTGTCATGTGGTAGTGAGTGGTGGAGGTTGAGAATTTCTTGTACTAAAAATTCTGTAATTCATCTGCGTCTTGTGTTTTCCAATTGTACATTTTCCCAAAAACGAGAAAAACATTGTCGATTGTGATAGTGGGCTCATTTATTTGAGATATGATTCTGACAATTTTCGTATTCTGATTTTGTCCATGCCGTATTTGATTTGTGGGTGACTGTTGGGCCAAATCAATCCTTAAACATTCTTTCTTGAGTTTTTATCGACATCTCCGTGTTTCCTATGCTATTACCTCTTTTGTTTACTTAAGAGATCTTTGATTCGTATTGAGAGAAAACGTTTGTTCCCAGACTTTCTTTCCCTGTAGCTTGTGAGACGCTTTGATAACGCCAATAGGTTTTTGTCGCAATGTATGGAGGTGCTCTATTTCATTTGTGTTGTGAGGATAATGTATGGCGTATTGTCTGTCTTGGTGAAGTATGCGTTTTATCTAGTGTATCTTCGAAGAGTTTTCTTTCTTACATTAATCCAATTTAGTCTCTGATCAGTTTAGTCTCCTTTGTGAAACCGCGTGACTTGTCTAATGCCAATTCTGATTCTTTTTATGCGATTCATTAGTCGTCTTTACCAGGGTTCTTTTTTCCATTGATTGTCTGAAAAGTGCTGCAACTTCGAAATTTGGCACCATTGCATCTTGTGGCAGCAACTGCCGCGCAGGATATCGCGATGTGCACATCTTCAAGTGATGTTTTCTCTAGAAGGTACTCTGGCGGCAGTACTTCAGTACTTCTTGCCACCTTCTCTGAGCAATTCTGTTTAGGAATTAGAAAGCGGTTTCCGGGTCAGTCTGTGAAATCTGCAAAGGAGTTATAAATTCATGCCTTACAATTTGTGTCATCAGTATTGTCCGACTTTGTTAGATTTTTCGTCTGTGTTTAGGCGTTATTTTCTGCCCTGTCAGTGTCTCTGGTTCGAGTTTTCTTTATGTAGAATTTACAACCAGTTGTACTATCTATTCCCCCCAGGGGGCTTACATCTAGTAAGTACGTGTTTGGCGAACACGGGGCTCCGATCTGAGTCTGGCATTGCTTCCACTTACTTGTGCTATGCTCCTTCCTTTCACTTTCCTAACCCCGCTTGGTCACCTCTTGTTCTTTTCGATCCCGACGCTGTTAGAGCTAGGGTATCTTTCATTTTCCTCTTCTTCCCTTGCCTCTATTTCTTCTTCTCCTCCCCCAGGGGGCTTACATCTAGTAAGTACGTGTTTGGCGAACACGGGGCCCCGAGCTGAGTCTGGCATTGCTTCCACTTGCTTGTTAGGGCTCCTTCCTTTCTTTTTCCTGACTTTCCTTGGTCGCCTCTTTCTTTTCGATCCCGACACTATTGGAGCAAGGGTATCTTTCATTTTCCCCTTCTTCACTTTCTTCTTCTCCTTTTCTTTCTTCTTTACCCCGCAGAAAGCTCAGTTTCGGGTGAGTATGGGCTTGGCAAACCCACGGTTCCAAACTAGGGACTGGTTTTGCGCCACCAGTCCTCGGACACCGTAAGCTTTGGACTTGCTTCAGCGACCACCATTGGCCGGGTCGCGAGGAAGGATTAAACCTCTATAAGAAAACCCTCAACCTCAAGGTGTGTTACGCGCCGATGAGGTGAATGGGTGTTGAGGAAAAACACTCGCTAGCGTACCAACGTCTGGGGCAACTGCCGCACCTCATTTGAGCAAGGCTTAGTGGCGTGATGCGGGGGCTCCACGTCACCGGACATTTATTTCCTCCGCACTTGTGGGACAAAATGAAAGATTCCTATTTTCTACTTCCTTGCGGAGTTGGCGTGCCGCAGGGTAAGTATTACGCCTCAGGATCTTCGGAGCGGCCGAGGGTTTCCAGCCCTCCTGCTTCAGAAAAGTTAAAGAGCATTCCTTACGAGAATGTTTTTGTCGTTATGACACGTATAGACGGGACACTTCAAAAAGTATCCCCGTTTTATATTTTCAAAGGTATTGAAGGTCGCGTTGGTACATTGAAGAGTATGAGAAGACTACGAAACGGGACGATGCTGCTTGAAACAAAATCGAGCAAGCAGGCATTGAAACTACTTTAATGCAGTAATTTGGGAGAGTTCCCTGTAAAGTGCGAACTCCATGCTGCACTTAATCGCAGCAAGGGGGTCGTAAGTTGCAGGGAAATTATGGACATGTCAACTGAAGACCTAGTTGCAGAATGGGAGGCTGACCACATAGTTGAGGTCAGTCAGATCTTGAGGAAGGTTAATGGTGTTCTACAGAAGACCAGTTCCTTCGTCTTGACTTTTGACTGTTCCCAACTACCAAAGGATATTAAAGCTGGATGGCTTAACCTGCCGGTGCGACCCTTTGTTCCAAATCCTCTGCGCTGTTTCAAGTGTCAGAGGTTTGGACATACAACGACATCTTGTAAGGGCCGTGAAACATGCGGTAAAATCGGGAAGGAAGCACACGAACCCGGTGTCTCATGCCCGGGGCCTGCTAAGTGTATTAATTGCACAGGCAGCCACCAGGTGTCGAGCAGGGAGTGTGTCACCTTTCTCGAAGAGAAAAAAATACAAGAGATCAAGACTACGGAGACGATCCCGTACGGTGAAGCTCGGAAGAAATACAGGGTTTTATACCCTGTATTTTCTACGTTACTCAACTGCAGCCAAAACTCCTGTAACCAAGAAGAGCGTGTCAATCCAGGCCGATTTCACTGACGTGTATACAACAATGTCGTGCACATGCCAGTGCAAATGTGCCAAGAAAAATATCCTAGATACTCCAGTCGAACCCAAGACTCTCTCCACACCCCGTCCATCTAATACACAGAAGAAGACCAGCAGTGTACCACGTATTTCTTCCAGTACTAAACAAACAAAAACCAAGCAAGATACGAAGGCTAAATCCCTGATCCATGTTGACTTCATAAAATAAAGCCAAGAACATCGAAAAAGTCCCAGAGACGAATGAAGAATGTATCTGTTCTTCCTACCTCCGAGTCGGAATGTGCATTGTTCCAAAACGTAATGGCTTCCATACTTCAGTGGAACCTTAATGGTTATAGAACTCAACGTGAAGAGTTACAACTCTTAGCGCGTCGTAATCCGATCTGTATTTGCCTGCAAGTGACACACTTTTCACCAGAACACTCACCCTCTCTGCGAGGATACAGCAGCTTCAGATATGACGACACCACGGGAGATCGAGCAAGAGGAGGAGTTGCCGTGTTTGTTAGAAACACTATCCTCTGCTCGCCTGTTCTCCTACAAACTCACATCCAGGCTATNAAGCAGTCAAAATTCACAGTGTACCATCTATGACCGTGTGTTCTATATGTCTTCCTCCGACACGACACGAATTCATCAGCTCCCTCGACCATTCCTCCTTCTCGGAGATTTCAACGCCCACAGTGTACTGTGGGGCTCGTTGAGCTATTGCCCCAGGGGCCGACTGGTGAATTGTCTCTTTGAAGGAGAAAATTTGTGCCTAATGAACACCGGGGAGATGACCCACTTCGCATTTGGCACGGGGTCATGGACTGCTATAACCCTATCAGTTTGCTCTCCTGAAGTTGCTAATATCTTTCAATGGAAGGTAGAAGATGATCTGCATGGTAGCGACCATCATCCTATCTGGTTGTCCTTGCAG